>PVKB01004064.1:0-161464 GCA_004027205.1 Ctenodactylus gundi
GGGCGGGGCGAGATGGGCTCGGCGGGAGGGGCGGGAAGCTGGAGATGAAGCTGAGAAATTCTCTAGGGCCAGTGTGCAGAGAAGACCTTGGGGACCAGACTGAGGATCATCTGTGAGTCTGAAGGCCTTTGAAAACTTACTTGGTGTTTTGTCAGTGTGTATCGGGTGGTTTTTAATTACACACACGTTCATGTCCACAGTAGCATATGCAGAAGAGCCTGACAAGCTCAGACACAAATTCCCTTCCCGCCCTTTTTTTCCTCCCCTGTGGACAGGGGTGCTCGCGCCCAGGACTCCATCCCTAGCCTGTTCAGTTTTGATGTTGAGACAGAATCTCCCTAAGTCTCTAAATTATCCAGGCAGGTCTCGCACCTGTCACCGTCCTGCCTCAGCCTCCCAGAGTGCAGGAATGACAGACCTACGGTACGGAGCCTGCTAAAATCCCCTTAGGGTTTCCGGCTGAGCCCCTCCCGCCCTCTGACGCCCTCCCTCGGCGCCTTGCTGTGCTGGAGATCCGGAAACACCCTAGAGCCGCTCAGGGGCCCCCAACCGAGCACCCAGGGTTCAGGCGGCGGCCCGCCCCGGCCGGCGGGCTGGGTCAGTGCGGCCCCGCCTCGTTGGGCCTGGCTCCGAAGCTGCAGGCCGGGGCCAGCACTCACCGCGCACAGATCCCGGGGGCGCCCAGCGGGTGTCGCTTCCCCTAGGCACCAGGGCTGATCCCGCGGCGCTACGGGTGGGAGCAGAGCGGCCGGGTGGGCCCATCCTTCCTCAGGAGAGGCAGGTGCACGGAAGGCGCCCAGGTAAGGCCGGCAAGGTGCTGGGTGGGCCCGGGAGGCCAGAGGCGGCGCTTCCCAGCGGCCTGCCGGCGTCGCACGTGTGCACGGTGCACTTGGACCCCTGAGAGGGCCGGCGGAACTGGGCGCTCCTGCGTCGGGGCAGCGGGGCTCCCCAACAGTCACCAGTACTTGCCTGTCCTCCGCGCCTTCCACTCAACTAACCCCAGCTGTTCAGTGCCCCAGGAGGAGCTGGAGGGGCCAGAAAGCTCCGGGATCGCTCAGGAGCAGATCTCAGGGGCCCTCCAGCCACACCCAGCCTCTTCATTTCACAGATGAGGAAACTGAGGCTCAGAGTGGTGACTTTGCCCAAGGTCCCGGATCTGGAGATGAAGGCGGTTCTGGCAGAGCCGGTGCCACGTGGGCAGGCACTGCCACCTGCTTGCTGCCCTGGGTGGAAACAAGGCAGAGAGACACTCGGAGACGTGGAGAGGGGGAGAACCAGGCAGTGGGGTGGCGAGGGAAGAGGCAGGGAAGCTGCTGGGCTGGGACTTCACTTGCGCCCTGGCATGTGTGTGGTGTGGGGTGTGATTCAGCCCGACTCAGCTGAGCCTGGCCCGTGTGCTTACGCCCACGTACACACATACAGGCACGGAAGATGCAGGTAATCTCCCTTGCACATGGTAAGCCCTATGAATTTGTGTACACCGTGTGTGGGGTGTGAGTGTTGGGACCTTGGTGTTTGACCCTATGGAGGTCAGATTCCCCAAATATCCCAAATATAATAGCTACTTCTGAGCCCAGAGTGTAGAAACGGCTCATTGCTGGACATCCTCAGGGAAGGTGAACATTTAGAAGGAAGAACCCTACTGTGTGGTGGTGAGTTCCCTGTCTCCAGAAGAAACCAACATGTTCTAGGATGTAGGCATAGCTGGGAAGCCAGGACTCCACCAAAAAAAAAAAAAAAAAAAAAAAAAAAAAAAAAAAAAAAAAAAAAAAAAAAAAAAAAAAAAAAAAAAAAAAAAAAAAAAAAAAAAAAAAAAAAAGAAAGAAAGAAAGAAAGAAAATAAAAAGAGAAAAAGTCCCGGTCTTTTGCCAAGTGTTAGTGGCAGGAATGGATTGACATTCTGGGGCTTCCAAATCTCAAGATTTGCTCTGTGATTCCAAGTGGAAAGTCCTGGAGACCAGCCTGTCAGCCTCCTGTTACTCCTGTTACATACTTGGTTGAGGCACTTTTTTTTTTTTTTTTAATACTGGGAATTGAACCCAGGGCCTTCCCACTAACCTACATCCCAAGCCCATTTTGGTTTTTGGTTTTGAGACAGGATCTCACCAAATTACCAAGTAGCCAAGGCAGGGCCTGAACTTGGGATCCTCCTGCCTCAGCCTCCGTGGGTGCTGGGATTATAGACACGAGTCACTGGGGCCAAGGTCGGACCTGGCTGGGTCAGAGCCTACACCACAGTGTCTTGGGTGTGGCTGTGCCCCGCCCATGGCTTCACACCACCATGTTGGAGGCCCTTCTCCCCAGGACTCCCCAGGCCCCTTTTTGGGTCTTTGTCTCTCCACAGTGGCTCTGACCTTGCCTGGGGGAGGCAGAGATGTGGGAGGATGTGGGAGGAGGCGCCCTCTGGGCACCCGGCTCAGCCTCCACTTGCGTTTAAGTTGTACTCCATTGTGTGTGTGTGTGTGTGTGTGTGTGTGAGAGAGAGAGAGAGAGAGAAAGAGAGAGAGAGAGAGAGAGAGCACGCCTGTGTGCCTGTGTGCCTGTGAGCCTGTGGAACTGGAGATTGAGTCCAGGGTCTTTGCACTGAGCTACAGCTTCAGCCCATTTTTATTTTTGACTTTTGAGACAGCGTTTTGCTAAGATGCTAAACTGCCCAGGCTGGCCCAAACTTGTGATTCTCCTGCTTCAGCCTCCTAGAGTGCTGAGGTGATAGGCCCGTGCCATGGGGCCTGGCTTTGTCCATTCTTGCCTTGTCACACTGTGCCCTCTCAAGCTGGGTCACTGAGCTAGATCTAGGAGAGGCCTCAGGGAGGCCCACGGGGGGGTCGCTCCTGAGGGACCCTATGCACCTGGGATAACCAGAGGGGCCCGGGAGTGGGCGTGTGGGGCTGGTCCTGGCCCAGGCGGTGTGGCGGGTGCCCTTCTCGGAGGCAGGCTCTCCCTGCTGTGTGCCTTGGCTCCCTGCCCTGGCTTCCTCACAGTGCCAGCAGAGCACTTCCTCTCATGGCTGGGTTGGGCTGCATCCTGGATGGGCCAGGCCAGGGAAGCATTTGCAGCTGGCTTGGTGTGAGCTGGGCCTGGTGTGGGGATGCTCTGAAGGTTTCTAATAGATGCAGAAGGCTGCAGCAGGTTGGTCTCCTATGGTTCCCTGGTCAGAGATGTGTGTGTGTGTGTGTGTGTGTGTCTGTCTGTCTGTCTGTCTGTCTGTCTACGGTCTCTCTCCAAGTGAGCTTCAGTTGGGGGGGTGAGTTCTGCCATGATGATCTTATCTAAACTAACCCAAAGGGCCACCTCTAAGCACCCCAGCGCTTAGATCCTCTTTCTCCTCATCCTCCTTTCTCTTCTCTTTCCTCTTCTCCTCCATCTTCTTTCTTCTTTCCTGGGGACTGAGCCCAGGGTGTTCAGACTGAGCTATAACCCTTTTTATTTTGGGACAAGTTCTCACTAGATTCCCCAGGCCGGGCTCCACCTTGCTATCCTCCCGCCTCAGCCTCTCAGGGTGGTGGGAAGACAGGCCTGGGCCACCCCTCCCAGCTCCTTTCCACCTTCTTTATACTTCCCAGTGGGGATTAAATTTTTCACCCACAGACCTGTGGGGGACGCACTGAAGCCACCTTCTGACCATGCGGTGGACGTGGCGCCTCCCCTCACCCAGCCTGCGTGGGTGTGGGTGTGCTAGGGCACGTCAGGCCACTGCTTTCTCCCTCTCTTTGGTCCTGGGATCAAGCCCAGAGTCTTCACACTGAGCTACATCCCCAGGCCATTTCTATTCGTTTTACTTTTGATTTTGAGACAGGGTCTCACCAAGTTCCTAAGTTACCCTGGTGGGCTTGAACTTGTGACGCTCCCGGGATTACAGGCCTGTGCTGCCTGGCCGGCTTTTCTTCTTTCTGACCTCACAGGGCTCAGGGGAGAAGCGGGAGGGCCGCTAAGGTGGATTGATTACAGTGCGGAAAGGAGGAAGAGCTCCTATTACCTGGACAATTGGCTTGTTTTCACGCTATTTACTTTGGAGACTGCCCAGTGCTGAGCTCCGGGATCCCGCGGCAGCTGGTGCGTTCTTCTGCTCAGCAGATGGAGTTTTGCAGGGCTTGCCTCATTCTCCCAGGCCGCCCAGCCCACAGAGAGGGCAGGAAGGTCGAGGTTGGGTTGAGTACTTCCCACCGCCCATCCTGACTGAACAGGCGCCCCACTTCTGCTGTGCCTGGCAGGTGGGTGCACAGGAGCATGTGAGGCAGGGCCCAGAGCTGGGTGCCAAGGAGCCCCTTGGGTCCTCCCTGCAGCCTGTTGGAGGGCACTGAGGTCCACACTCTCCCCAGCTCCTCAGTTCACATGGGAGGATGCTAAGGCCTAGTCCCAGGGTTGCACGGCCCAGAGGAAGTGGAGCTGGGGTTTGAGCTAGGTGACGTGTCTCAGGGCCACATCGTCACCCACTCTTCAGCCTCCCTCGGGGGTGTCCAGTCTTTCAGTTGGCCCTGGCTGCATGGAGTGAGTGTTGCTTGGGCCATATATAAACTGTGAGTATTGTTAAAGCCTGCAAGTAATCAAGCTTCCTTTCTTTCTATAGAATTAAAGAAAAAAAATTGTTAGAATAGTAGGATGTCTGTAAAATTAACACTGCAAAAATTCACACTAAAGCTTGGCCCAGTAGCCTCCTAAAGGCCTCACCCCTCAATGCCACCATACTGGGAATTAAGGCTTCCACAAATGAATCTGGGTTGGGGTTAGGGGTGGGGGGACATACACAATTCGGCCTACAGCAGGAGAGGATCTAAAGAGCTGACAAGTGGCGTTGGTGTTGGCCGGCAGGTGAGTGAGGCACAGTCCGGGAGCTGGGATTGAGCCGGACTGAGGAGACGGCAGCCCCTGGGAGAGCAGAGGGGACTCACAGGCAGAGCAGGGACCAGAGCCCAGCGGGACAGGGGTAGATGATGAATGCTGAGAGGCCCTGCCTCCCGGGGTCCCCAGCTGGGGCCTGGATCTCCAACTCTCTCAGCCACCCACCAGCAGAGTTGCCCAGCAGAGAGAGCTGCCTCTAGGACTTGGACTTTAATGACCCAAAATTGGGGACGGAGCAGCTGTTGGACCTCTGAGGTCAGGGCACCTTCCTGAGTGCATCAGGCCAAGCCAGGTGGCAGCTGCAGCAGGGACGGCCCTTTGTTTCCTTGGCATGGCTGTGCCAGGTCGGCATGGGTGGTCAGGGAGACCATAAGGAAAGCGTGAAGGACACAGGCTAGTGAGACGGCTCCTGGCTTTAGCCAGGGTTTGTTTTTCTGTGGAGGAAGGGACATGCCTTAGTCCTTTGTCAGCACTGGTCACAATACCGGACATCCACACACTGAAGGACAGGTCTACTCTGGCTCACAGTCTCTGACGTCTCAGTCCATGGTCACCTGGTATCGGGCAGCAAAGGACAATGGCGGAGGGACCTGGCAGGGAGGACAGCTGCTCACAGCTGGGAGCAGCGAGAGAAGGGAGAAGCTGGGGAAAAGAACACGCCCTTGAAGGTCACAGCCCCAGTGCCCATCCCTTCCCCCAGGCCCACCTCCCCTTAGTACCTGAACCCACCCATGGGAATCCACCGGGGAGCAGAGTGCCCGTGACCCATCCCCTGCCACACACGTGGGACCCGGGGGGGGGGGGGCAATCTAGAACTAAACCATGTCAGGGGATGTGTGGGCTGGAGCCGCCCCTGTGGTCCGTCCCTGGACAGGACTGACATCCTAGATGTCTTTTTCCCAAGGCAAGGCGGTCTGAAGGGGACAGTAGCACCTCCAACCCCTGTGAACGCCCGTGGGAGTTTGGTTTCTGTGGAGGGGACATGTGAGTCACAGGCAGCTATTACTACAGGGAAGATCTCACTGGGACAGTCGGCATCGCGTGGTGCTGGGTGCTTGCCTGGGATGTGGAGCGCGGTGGGGCTGCCTGGCACTAGGTGAGCCAGCTCTGTGGTGCCATGGCTCCTGGTGGCTTGCTGGCTGTTAAGTCTCCCGGGAGTCTTCTTTTGGGTTGACTAGGTGAGATCAGTAAAGGTGGTCTGGGCTGGCTGTAGGTGGGGCCACACTTGTGCTGCTATCTGGGTGCAGGCATTTTCACGTGACAGTTCAGGGGTACTAAATATATTCGCACTGTGACTTTTTTCCCCTTCCCAAGCAGACAGGGGACTAGGGAAATTGCATGGAGACGGCTGCCTCAGTTTGCGCTGTGGCCTCTCCAACACATAGCACTTCGTCTCAGACGCCCCTTCTCGTGCCAAGCCTGTCACTTTCTGTTTTCCACTTTCTTTTTTCAATTCTTTGCTTCAATCAAGCAGGTGTCCTGGAGATTCCCCAGCTGGGTCTAGCACCTTGCCCCTTCATTTCCAATAGTCCTCCAAGGTGGCCTCTGTCACCTGCCCATCCCAGATGAGGACATAGGACGGAGAGCGGTGCACCCAGAGCCACATCATTTCCCATCCAGGATTGGACGCTGGGCTCACTGACCCTCCTGTGTCATCGAGACAGAGGTGTCATTGTGTAGAGTCAAGCCCAGCCGCCCAGCCTGGGCTCATCAGTGTCTCCTGCAGACTGTTCTAGAAGCTGCACAGCTTGGGCTCTGGGTCTTCTGAACCATGTTCCAGCTGGGATTTTTAACTGGAGCCTGTGGCCAGCAAGGGTTTGCTTCAAAATAGCTTAATTACACACCACACACAAGCTGCAATGGAATTTACCACACTGCTAAATTTCGCTTTTCTACCAATGACACACATACTACTATTAAAGTGGGAGTTTAGTGTGGGCCATGGGTCCTGCCGCCAGAGAGATCTTTTTTCTTAGTTTTTGATTTTGAGACAGGGTCTCACTAAGTTGCTATGTGGCCCATGTGGGGCTGGAACTTGTGACCCTCCTGCCTCCGCCTCCCAGAGTGCGGGATTCCAGGCTGTGCCACTGGGCCAGCTCCCCCAGTGGTGCATCCCCTCAGGGAGGGGGCTGTGGTGCCACGTGACTTGCCCGTGGTCGTGCTGAGCTGTGCCTGGCGGTCCCCCGGGGGATTTTGCCGCACCTCATTCTCTCGGACTCAAGCAGTTCATTCCCAGGGCGTGGTCATCCTGCCTCGCATGGCTGTCCCTGTCCCTGGAGGTTGTCTCCCCACAGGCACTGCTGGTGTGTCTTCCTCCTCTCCAGCACCTCTGTCTTCTGCCCAGTGTCCTACGGCGCATCAGTCTCCTTGGGCTGCACTAGTGTGTTCTGGGGGTTCAGCTTGTCTTGGGGTTCTGATGTTGGTTGATATTTAACTCTGGGAAACAGAAAGACACCAGCCACCGTTGCAGGCCCTGTGCTTAACGACAAGGGAATGTGTCACATGGCTGCCATGTTCCAGACACACTGTCCGTCTCTCTGTCCCTGTCTTTCTTCCTTCCTTCCTTTCTTTCTTGGTGCTAGGGATCAAGCATAGGGCCTACACACTGAGCTCTTTTTAAAAAATAATTTTATTTTGAGATGGGGTATCACAACATTGCTCAGGCTGGGCTCAGACTTGCGATCCTCCTGCCTCAGCCTTCTAGAATGTGGGGATTATAGGCCTGCATCCCCAAGAGAGCGCAGCTTCAGACCCTATTAATAGCAGTGTCTGAAGATGTTATGGTTTGGATCCAGAATGTCTCCGAAAGCCTCACGTATTTGGGTGTTGTGAGGTGTCTGTGGGCTTCATGTGCTGTTGGAGGTGGGGCTGGGTCAGGACAGGCGGATCACAGGCGTGTGGCTGACCACAGGCATGTGGCCCGGAGGGTCGTGCTCTGCCCTGGCTTCTTCTGGAGGCCCATGACCCTTCCTCTAGTGATGCTGTGAGCAGCTGTCCTCTGCCAGCTCCTTCCTGCCACCAGTAGGTGCCCACGAGTGGACCGAGACCTCCTGAAACCGTGAGCTAAAGTAAACCTTTTCTCCCTTAAGTCCTGAGTGCCGGTTTTGTGTCCTAGCAATAAGAAAGTGACTAAGACAAGGGGACATTCTGCCTGGGATTTAAAGGGATAATTCTGCCCAGGACAGCTGAGCACTCCTGGAGTCACCATCTCCTGCTGGCCTGCGCTGACTCGGTTTGCAGTCTGAAAGGCTGTGACATTTCTCCCAGCAGGGAGCCTGGGATCTCTGTCTGTCTCCCTCCCTCCAGAGGGTGCGTGTGGGTGGAACTTAGCCCCGCTGGTGTCTGGGACCCTGCCTGGAAGGCCTCAGGAATCTGCCAGTTGGGCATGTGTTCCAGGGACCATGCTCCATTAGGACGGTGCATGGAGCAGCCGGGCCACCATCAGAGATGCTTCGCAAAGAGCACCTGGAAAAAGTTAACAAGGCTAATCCTTGGCCCTCTAATTCAAGGGCTGCACAGGCTCTGCCTGCAGCCTGGGACACATCTGGGGCTGGCCTCTCCGGGGGTGAGAGGCCCTGGGGTTCAGGTCTGTCATCCCAACCCTCTGGGAGACTGAGGCAAGAGGACTGGAAGTTCAAGCCCAGTCTGAGCAGTTTAGCAGTTTACTGAGACCCTGTCTCAAAATAAAAATACGCCGAGGGCGTAGCTCAGTGTGAAGGCTTTGAGCTTGATCCCAGCACACACACGTGCATGCAGGTACACACACATGCACACAGACGGAATTACAGAGCGATGACGTGAGAGTCCTTTTAAGGAAGGGTCACCTGTACTTTTTTTGTGTGTGGCACTGGGGATTGAGCCCAGGGCTTTCATGCTGAGCTACATTCCCAGCCATTCTTTTTTAAAATCATATTTTGTGACAGAGTCTTACTAGGCTTCTCAGTTGCCTAGGCTGAGCTCAAACTCGAAATCCTCCTGCCTCAGCCTCCCAGAGTCCTGGGATTACAGGCTTGAGCCACAGGCCTGGCTACATTTTTTTGCTATGTAATTCCCATCTCCTAGCTGTGTTGGAGCAGGCTAGCCATTTCCTTCTCTGGTCCCTGTCACAGACCCACTTCATGCCAGCTCAGTCCTCAGTGGCTTTGGTCCACAGGGTGAGCTGTGAGGTTGGGTCAGGCCTCTGGGGCTGGGCGCTGCCCATGCTGCTGGGCTCCCAGCCACCCACCAATGAGACTGCAGGGGCGATTGAGAAGGGGCCTCAGCTGACGGGGATCTGGCTCTGCTTCCATCTCAGGGGGCCTGGCAAAGTCTCAACAGAGTGGGGGTGGAAGGCCACAGAGTGGACCCTTCGCCTTTTCCAAGAAACCATAACCCATGGTGTGTCCTGACATGCAGAGCTTCTGCCCTCCCTTCGCAAACATTTGCTGAGGGGTGTGGAGGGTGGAGGCCACCAGAGAAGAAGGGAAAGAGGAGGACGTTGGCTAGGGTGTACGTACGGACAGACAGACACCTGCCTGCCTAGGATGGCTCAAGTCGACTCTCATCGGCACGGGGCCTGCCATGTGCCAAGTCCCGCGCTGGGACTGAGATGGCTGAGATGTCATGTCCCTCAATGTGAGGGCCAGGCCTGGGTGCAGGCCCATCGCCACCACTCTGGGAGGCTGAGGCGGGAGGATTGCAAGTTCAAGTCTGGGCAACTTCGCGAGTCCCTGTCTCAAAATCAGAATTGCAAAGAGGGCTGGGGAAGTAGCTCAGTGGGACAGAGAGAGAGAGAGAGAGAGAGAGAGAGAGAGAGAGAGAGAAAGAGAGATGCTTCCAGTGGTACAGCTCCTTGCTCAGCACACAGCCCGAGCCCAGCACCAGCAGGATGAGCTGGACCGCCGGTGCATGGCTGCGATCTGTCATAATTTCCAAAGCCGTGTGTGGGTTGCTTGGCAACCCCCAGGTGCTGCTTTCAGATCTTTTTCTTCGTCCTATTGGTTAAGCATCAAATGGAGGAAGACCTGACCTCTATGTATTTTATATCCGCAAACTTTATCCCTGCACCTGGGCTTCGGGTCACCTTCATGAACTTGGCTAAGCTAAGGTCCAGGGTTGTGACAGCTCATGTTTGTTGCCCAGGATCCACGTTAGGAACCTGATCCCCAAACTCATGTTTCTGCACAAAATGATCCTTTTCATTGAGTGTTTGCAATATATGATAATACATTCAACTTGGACCTGGGGCCTTTGCTCTGAGACCTGGTCCTTGTTTATTTATCTACTTTGATTTTGAGACAGGGTCTTGCTGCATTGTGATCCTCCTGCCTCAGCTTCCCTACCTGCTAGGATGATAGGTCTGTGCCGTCACATCTGGCCTCTACTTTCAACTCTTTACGGCAAAGCCGTGAGGTGTCAGCACTGGGCAGATGCGCTGTGACTATGTGTGTGGCCTGAAATTATGGTTGTAAAGTGCTCTACAGGTAGGCTGTCATTGTCGTCTGAAACTAAAGTGAGAGGCGTTAAATGATTTGCTCAAGGACGCCTCAACAGCAAATAGTAAAACCAGAAGTCAAGCCCAGGTGTGGTAGCCCACATGTGGAATCCTGGCCCTCAGGAGGCTGGAGAATTGCTGGGAGTTCAGGGCCAACCTGGGCTACATCGGGAGTTCAGGACCAGCCTGAACCGGACTGCAGAGTGAGACCCTATGTCGTAAAGGAATCTAAGCCAGGTCTCAGGGTCACTGCTTTTTCTTCCCCTGAGAGCAGTAAGGAGAGGTTAGGCGTGGGCTTAATCTGTTTCCTCCACGCTGCTGAGAAATGAGAAGTAGGCAGAGAAGATGTGGAGACTGAGCTACCTCCCTACCTGCCTTCTGTTGCGATGGCTTTCCTCTTCTCAGTCCGTAATGGAGCGGAGAGGCACGTCTCCGGCGGAGCTGGGGGCGGTGGCGGGGCGGGAGCAGGTGCCTCATATTGTGTCAGTGGGCTCAGCAGCCAGCAGACAGGGCCCCGGCAGGAAGAAGAACCCTGGGCATGGGGTGGGCATGAGAGGCTGCTTGCGCTCCGGCCGGCTTAGTACCTTTTTATGACCTCATAAAACTGAGACCACAATTATTTTAAAACAGCAGATTAAACTGGACTACAGAGTGTATCCTTGGGCCTGTGTACACACCTGCACTGCTTCTTAAATAAAGAGATAATGAATATTGTCTGGGCCTGGTGACACAGGCCTGTAATCCTGGCACGCTGGGAGGCTGAGGCAGGAGGATCTTGAGTTCCAGTCCAACCTGAGCTATAGCTCAGTTCGAAGGAATCCCACCAAAAGGGAGAGAAGTCAAATATTTTGTCTCAAAGATCTTTGGTCTGATACTTCAGAAAGGGGATCCTAGCTGCTGAACCCCAGCTCCGCAGGGAGGGGATCCCACCCCGCTGCGAAGGTGCTGGGCTGTCACCTTGGAGCGCAGGCAGAGGGCGCCAGTCTTTGTCCATAACACTATCTTATTTATTAATTTTGGAAGGGGTGAGGCATTTGTCCTTTTCAGTCGCAGAAGCTGTGTGCGGCCCGACCACGCTGGGCTCACTTCACCCTGACTAGCCCCGTGCCCACGTGGCCTGCAGGAAGCCAGAGCCCCAGGAGGAGAAGCCGGCTGCTCAGCATGCGGCCCACGGAGCGGCTTCTGAGATAGGAAGGGCGGCCCGGAGGCGTCTTTGTTTTTCCTCTTCCTCCTCCTCCTTCTTCCTCTTCTTTCTGCATTAGGGTTGAACCCCAAGCTTCCACACTGAGCTACACCCATAGTCCACTTTATTTTTTAGTTTGAGACGGGGTTTGCCAGGTTTCTAAGTTGCCTTGAACTTGAAATCCTCCTGCCTCAGCCTACAGGACTGCTAATTGCAGGCACGCGCCCCCACGCCCATCCCCCCCATGTCCAGCCTAACTGTCTTTTGACTGTTTTCTTTCTCTTGCGGTCTGAAGTTCACTATCTAGAAATTTCCTTGAGCGCGCATACGCAGATGGCAAACTCTTTTATCATTGGCCACGTCTTTGTTTCTCTTACTCAGAAAAGAATTTTCCGGAAGTGTGTACTTCCCACGTGATGGTTACTTCCTGTTAGCATCCGGGTTATTGACCGGCTGTCCTCTGGCCGGTCTGTTGATGAGGAGAAGCCGCCTGATTGCTGACCACTTAAAGGTAACATCATTTTTGTTACTCTTTGCTGCTTTTTTTTTTTGACTGGAAGTTCAATCCAGGTCTTCTCACCAAGCTATCACAGCCCCATTTTAGTTCTGCTTTTAAGACCGGGTCTCGCTAAGTCACCAAGGTTCCCAGGCTGGCCTTGAACTTGTGATCCTCCTGCCTCAGCCTCCCAGAGTGCTGGGTGCGTCTGGTTTGTGAGCACTTTCGCGTCGTTCCTAGGTTGCGAATGCCGCCTTGCTCCCGGTCTCCCGTTTGCTGTTCCCTGCTGCTCTCCTGGCCCCACCAGAACTGGTTATTTCCTGCGGGACGGTGCTGACACCATCCCAACCCGGTCTCCCCGGCCTCTCTGTGCTCGTGCCAGCCGGTGCACAGCTTGTGTCGCGTGCGCTGTGGGCACTGCCCGCTTGCCCAGCGTGCCACCCCCAAGCTCCGCCTTGCCGCCTTTTGGAGGCCTGCTTGACATGAATGACAGTGGGTAAGGTGCGCGTTGGGCACGATTAGAAGTGTGTGGGTGTGACGCAGCGATGCCAGGGCCATGTGAGTGCTCAGACTGTCCCTTCACGCTTGGTCAGCCAGAGTTTATGTGCATGGCAAGAGCACTGAACATTTTTTCTTATTTTTTGTCTCTTTTTGTGGTACTGGGCCCTTGACCCAGGGCCTTCACACTGAGCTACATCCCCGGTCCATTTATGTTTTTTCAGTTTCGAGACAGGGTCTCATGGAGTCACTGAGTGGCTCAGGTTGGGCTGGAACTTGCAGTCTTCCTGCCTCAGCCTCCTAGAGTGCTGGGATGACTGGTGTGCACTGCTGGGCCTGGCTAGAAAGCATTGCTGTATTGAAAGCATGGCAACGCACATGCAGTCTGGGGAAAGGATTGCGTATCTAGAGATGGTGGCAGATGGAGAGAGGGCGCGGGAGAGAGCAAAGGGTGTGAGAACGTCACAGCCCGGGGAGTCCTGTAGTCTCCGCAACCACTAGGGGTGATTTTTGTTGCAGGTCCCCAGGAAGCCCAGCTCCGTGGAACTGCCCAATGGTGGGTGTTGTGTGAGGATTCGGAGCGGAGATACGGCATTGTGGCCTTGCTCACTGGCACAGAGGTGTCCTGGAGGACTCGGGTCCTTTTGTCCCCTCTGTCCTCAGGCCTTGGCTTCACGGTCACAACGTGGCTGCGGAAGTTCTAGTCAACACTCAGGACAGCATCCCTCAGAGGCCACGTGGCAGGAGGTGCTCGCAGGAGCTCTTTTCAGATAGGCGGAGGGAGGGCAGCGTGTCCCCCGCACGGGGCCTATGTGCAACCTTATACCTTTCTGGAAAGGAGGGAGGGAGAAATGGATCCTAAGCGCAGAAGCAGCGGCGCCTGGCCTGAACCCCAGTGCAGAACCCCGGCCGCAGGGGAATTGGCCCCACGGTCTTTTCCACCTGGGACCTATGATGAACTGCTAGAAGGCAAAACGAGGCACCCACTCCTGGGTTCTCCCTGTGGGTCATGCCTGCGGCACAGCTGCCCTCCTGGGTACTGGCTCACCGGCTGCTTGCCAAGGGTGGGGTGGCAGTGATATGCAGGCTGTCAACTTCTTCAGGGTGGCGATAGGACATTTTATTACTTTAGTATTCATTACAGGTCAGCATTCAGTCATTGTGTGTTGATTGACTCTCGATGCACTCTTATCAACCACACACCGCTCAAGGTCATCTGGATGGAGTTTGCTGATGTGTGGAGCTGAGACGTGGAGCTGAGACGGTCACAGTGGAGGCTCACGTGCCTGCTTAGCCTGAGTCTGCTCAGTAGCATGTCCCTAGAGCTGCCATTCCAGAGCCTCAGGAAGCAAATGGCCCTCAGCAACAGAAAGGTGCTCTGCCACGGTCTGGAGGCCAGCGTTGGCAGTGACTTGCCCTGTCTCGATGTACTGGAGGCTCCTGGGCTGCATCTCCTGGTCGCTGGTGGCTGACCATCCCTGGGGTTCCTTAGCTCACAGCCACCTCACTCGGCCCCTGCCCTCACCACCCATGACGTGACCTTCCCCCTATGCATCTCCAACCCGGCCTGAATGTCTCCCCACAAAGACAGAGTGGTGTTGGACGAGGGTCCACCCTCCTCCAGTGTGGCCTGGTCTGAAGTCATTACTTCCGCCGCTATTCCATTCCCAAATAAGGTCCCCCTGGGAGCCCCACGGAAACCTAGAAGACTTCAGGGTGTGCAGTGTCACCACTTAGCCTGTCACGGGAGCATGTCACTCACAGGGACTGATGCAAAGGAGACGTGTGAAAGCGGGAGGTGAGTGGCCACAGTGCCCAGGGTGCTGGGTGTGGTGAGTGGGTCAGTAGGAGCTGCATCCTCTGTCCCCACTGTTCCTCAAGGGACCTGATCAGTTGGGGCTTCGCTGGCACACCTTGCTCCTGTGACCTGGTGCAGGACCTGCCCCTTACAGCCGCTTTCCATGGAGACTTTGGTGGATATTTTACAGAGGGAGTGAACAGGCTGCCTCTACCCTCAGGGATGCTGGGAAATTAATAGGCCCAGCACCTGGAGACCTTGGGGTTCCCGGTTTCCTTCTTCCCTCTCTCCTTTCCTCCCTCCCTCCCTCCTTCCCTTCTTCCTTCCTTCTCTTCTTCCTTCCTTCCCTCCCTTCATTTTATTTTGGTCCTGGGGATCCAATCCTGGACTTTCACATGGAGGTGCACCTCCAGCCCATTATTTTTAGGTTTGATTTTGAGATATGGACCTGCAAAGTCTCTTAAGTAGACCAGGCTAAGCTTGATCTTGTGATCCTCCTGCCTCAGCCTCACAGAATACTGGGCTTATTACAGTCCCGCACCCCCAGGCCCAGCTGCATCGTGCTCACTTTATAGGTGAGAACCCAGCAGCAGAGTGCAGAGCATCACCAAGACCTTAACGGATTGAGGGTAGAAGGTAGGCAGGCCAAAGCCCACACGTTCTGACTAGCATGGGAGCTTTAGGGCTGCATTCAGGTTGCCTCCAAAAGACAGAAGTGTGCACTTTAGTGCATGATGGTGGCTTTTGCCTTCCAATTGTGGTGATAGTCTAGGTCAGCTCCGAGCATCTCTGAACTTGGGGCCACGTGGCCCCACAAAGGTCATAGCGTGTGCATTATTGTTCTCTTCTCGAAGGGGACAGCTTGGTCTTCGTGGTCCTGCACGTCTTACAGGCTAGAATTGGCTGCACTGCCCCTGCTCGCTCCTTCCGTCCTGAACATTTATGAGATGCCAGGTGTGGTGCTGGTTGCTCCTTCCGTCCCCAGGCATTTGTTGAGTAACTTCTGAGTGCCCAGCACTCTACTGGTTCTGGGAGATAGGGCGAGTGGCCACATCCTGGCACCTGGAGCCAGGTTAGGACAGGACAACGGCAGGCTGCAGTGCCACCAGGTACACGTGGCACTGGAGTGACACGAATGTGTCAGGTGAGGTCCCGTGTGGGACACTGGGAGCAAATCCACCATGGAGTGAGTGGCAAGGCAGGTGGTTTCCGGCTGTAAGACAGTTCTCCACTGTCTTACACAGTTCTCCACTGTCTTACAGCTGAGTGGAGGAAGGAAGGAAGTGGCGGCCGTGAGCTGAACCGTTGAGCCATGCTCCTGCCCGCAGCCCCAGGCGACGCTGCCGCTGACAATGGCTGGAGAGTCGGCAGGGCAGGGCGGACGGCGGGTGGGAGGAAACCGGCGGGCGGGCGGGAGGACAGGGCGGACGGCGGGTGGGAGGAAACCGGCGGGCTGGAGGAAACCGTCTTACCCTTTACAGGGTCATCCCAGCTGTCCTCTTTGCTCAGCCTGTAGGCAGGGTGGCCCTCTCCCCCTCCAGCTGGCTAAGGAGGCAGAGGAGAGGACGAGGCGAGACCAGGGGCACAGGGCACAGGGCACAGGTCACCTTGGTCTCCTAACCTCTGGAATCAGCGAATGTTACTTGGACTAAGGTTGAAACCCAGGGCCTTCACCCTGAGCTATATATCCTTAGCTCCTTTTTGTTTATTTGAGACTGGGTCGTGCCAAATCGCCCAGGCTGGCTTTGAACTTGAGATCCCGCTGCGTTAGCCTCCCAGAGTGCTGGGATCATAGGCACGTGCTTCCAGGTCCAGCTGTCTTGGCTTTATGAAATTGTCTCTGTTTTTCTTTCCTTTCCCCCAAGTTGCATGCAGCGACACCTGTCCTCTCTGTGGTCGCGGCCGGGGATGATTGGGGTGTCGCCCTGTGCTCATTCTTTCTTGGTGTGGCTGAACCACAGCAGCTGCCGGGCGGGGGAGGCAGAGCACGGGGCTGCTGCTTCTGATGGGGTCGTCGGCTGCTGATGGCATTTGTGGTGACACTGCGCAAACAGGGCACTGAGACTCACTCAGTTCCAGGGGGCTACTGGGGACCTACTGCTTGGGCTTCTGGTGGGTGAGTTAATTAGGAACTAGTGTGTGTGATGGGACAGGGACCACAGGCACTTCTGGGCCTACAGCTCTCTATTGGTGGCCACACAGGAACCCAGGGCTTGTACCCATGCACTTCTCATCCTGAAGGAACTGGGGACTGGAAAGAGAGCAAAAGATAGATACAGCTGACCTGCCCTCCCAGCCCTGGCTCCTCAGAGACAGAAAGGAGGTTGTGCGGGGCCCATTTTCCTAATGAGGCCAATACTGCCCCCTAGAGGAAGGTTCTGCAAATTTTTCCAAGAAGTTAGGTCAGAGGCTCAGTAGTGTAGGAAACGGCTGTTCTCGAGTAGAGAACCCTAAATGCAGTAAAGAAAATGGCTTGAGATGGGGGATAGGGTTCCCACTTCATGCTTTCTGTCTAGGTTATGGTATTTCCAAACACACATTGGACACAAAGAGCCCGGTGTAATGTGCACTGTGAACTCAGGGAAGCCACCTGCAGATTTGTAGTGGCAGATTGGAGATTATCCAGCACAGACGTGCGCAGTCCCCAGACCACAGGCTGGTCCGCCCATGATTTGTTAGGGACTGTGTTGCACAGCAGGTGGTGAACAGTGGGTCAGCGTGGAAGCTTCATCTGTATTCGCAGTCACTCCCATCATGCGCGTTACCACCTGAGCCCCGCCTGCTGTCAGGTGGGTGAAGGCCTTAGCTTCTCCTGGGAGGGGGAGCCCTGCTTTGACCTGTGCAACGCGAGAGATCTAAGCTGTGCACTCCTTGTGAGAATCTAATGCCTGGTGGAGCTGAGACGGGGTGCTCGTGCCTTTCTGCCACCCACCCTCTGTGGAAAAAAGTCGTCTTATATGAAACTGGTCCCTGGTACCATGAAGGTTGGGGACCCCGGTTCTAACAGACATGCCACCAGATATTAAATCTCCAGAGATATGCTAAGTGTTGCCATTTCAATAAACTTATTTATAAAGGCTATTTTATAATAGCTTATATCCTTCCTATTCATATTTATATTTGCAGTACAATGATTTACTTAGGATGGCCTTTCGTTTCTTGTTTTCTAACACTCTCCCTAAGGTGGTACTGAATACTTTCTTTTTGGCTCTGTTCTCCTCTCTGCCCTGCACAAAGCCAAAGGATACCATTTCTAAGGTTTTCTTCAGTGCTGAAGGCAGAATTATGCTTCAGCCCTGCAGATGGCCTTCCAGGTTGGAGACCTGTGTGCATGCCACTGTCACCACCTGTCCTCTCTCACGGTGCAGTCAGTTACTAGGACACGTCTTTCTAGGTAAGGCTCAGCTTGTTCGAAGAATAGCACAACCCCTTTACTTCTATGGTCTGGGCACATTTGTGGTTATTTACCTTGTTCTCTGAGCTCTGGCAAGTTTCGTTTCTTCTCTTCTCACAGAAAGGCAGGAAGTGGCTTTGTTATTTCTTATCCTTACAGTGTGTAACAAAAAATCCTGGGCTGCAGGTGTAGCTAGCTCAGCACTTGCCCAGTGTGCCCAAGGCTCAATGCTCATATGAAAATTAGCCCGGTGTGGTGGTGCACACCTGTAATTCCCACTGAGGCAGGAGGAGTGTTGTGAGTCCGAGGCCGGCCCGAGCTACATCATGAGTTCAGGACCAGCCAGGACTATAGAGCAAAACCCTGTCTCAAAAGCAAAAACAAAACACAACAAAAAGTGTTGCCTGCCGTGACCACTCAGTTCCACATCCATGTTGTGTTTCCTGGAGTGGCGTGTGCTTGTTCTGTTAGATCTCGGTGTGCTCACTGTGGACAGGCGTGCGCTCCGGGACACTCACATGTGAGCACTTACAGAGTGACATGTAGACCATTAGAAGTGCATTCTTTTTTCTCCTTTGTGTTACAGTTAGGGCCAAACAATGCTTGGTGGTCAACTCACTTATCTAGGAATTTTATTTCAGATGATAAAGGGGGTGTTCCCATATATTTGGGCACTTACTGACAGCCCAGTGTGCAGAAGGATTTCTAGAGTCTCTGACACTCTGGGCCATGTTTGAAAAGCAGCAGTGATGGTGTGAAGTTGTAGTCAGAGCCCGTGGAGCTCCATCACCAAGATCCTTGGTTGCCATATCGGGGCAGCTCTCCACTTGTCCCCAGCACTGACGGGCTCACCTTGCAGGTGTGGGTTTGTGAGCATCACCAAAGCATTTGTCCCCCAGCCCCAAAGGGCTTGTGCTCCTGCTGATATCTGCCATGGTCTCAGAAGGTAGTGCTTTCTGTCAGACCCTAAACTAAGTCGTGCCACTTCTGGCATACTTCTCCAAAGGGGAAATTTTATCCCATTTTTGGACCATCAAGCTGGAATAAGAACAGCCAAGGTGGACCTTGGAGTACATCCCTGTCATGCCAGCTCTTGGGAGGCTGAGGCAAGAGATTGCAAATTTGAGTCTAGCCTGGGCAATTTAGTGAGCCATCAAGATCCTGTATCACAATCAAACATAAAAATGGGCCAAGGATATATTTCAGCATAGAGGTCTTGGGCTCAATTCCTAGTAACACAGGGAAGCGAGAGAGAGGGGGAGAGAGAGAGAGAGAGAGAGAGAGAGAGAGAGACAGAGAGAGAGGGGGGTGGAGAGGAAAAGAGTGAGCCAGCTTCAAAGTATACATGATGCCCAGTGTACTGAGTTTGTACTCAGCTTCACCCTGTGGCGGCATCTCGAGGGGCACCATGCTGTGAAACCCAGCTCCACGTCCTAATTTCTGCAAACTTATGCAAGTGACCTTTCCTTAAAGATTCTCAAGCGGCGAGGTCCTCCCACCGGCCCTGTGCACGAGAGCTTACCAGCAGCGTGCTGCATCCTGGGGAGCGCTTGCTAGCCATCTCAGGGAAGGGCCGGGACAAGGGAGCAGGAAGAGAGACCCTGAGGATGACGGGTTCTTCAAGGTGGAGGAGAGGCCTGTGGGCCTGCAGAGCCCCGGGCGGGAGACGCAGTAGCAGAGTGACGTCCTTAGCTGTCAGCTTCACAGGGATTTGACATCACCCGCTGTCCTAGGAATGGAGGGGGCCTATGAGGTCCTTGACTTCATTTTCTAGGAAGAAATGTCTTTATCTTTCTTTCTTACTTTCTTCTTTCTTTCTTTCTTTCTTTCTTTCTTTCTTTCTTTCTTTCTTCCCCATCTTTAAGGAAGGAGGCCTTTTCCTTCTGAGGGCATCACCACACGGCACTGCAGGGTAGGTGGCTTTTAGCTGCATGTCCAGGAGGCGTTGCCAAGGTGGAGCAGGCCTCAAGCATAGCCATGGGTCCTGAGAGAAATTATGGGACAGGAAGCCTTTGGTAGAAACCATTCTGGAATCCTCTCGCCTCCGGGATCCCTGACATTCCTCCTTCCCCAATATGGGCAGCCATGCCGGCTCCGTGGCTCAAGTCTGTAACACCGACACTCTGGGAGACTGAGGCAGGGTGATCACAAGTTGGAAGAAGGCCAGGATTGCCAGGGGCGGGACTCTGCACTTCGAACCGTGATTGGGGCTGAGGTGAGGAAGGAGGGTGGAAGACAGTTGCTGAGGTTGCTGAGTCTCACCAGGACACTCAGGGGCCCTCGGGGGCCTTCGTTTCTCTGTGTCCCCAAGGCCAAAGGACCAATGAAAAATGTTTCTCATTCAGTAGTGGGACGTTCCAGAAGCCAAAATGCAGTAAGTTTCAAACTTCTACCCCTGGCCTTCCTCGTGGTTGCTAGAAAACCTGAGAGGCTTTTCCAGGATGACTGGAGAGGGGATGAGTGTGACAGTAACTGGCCCCACAGCCAGGACAAAGTGCTCCCAGGAGAAGGGCATGCCAGAAATCAGCCCCCTGCCTTGTGACAGACATGGAACGCCCCTTCCTGCCCGGCATGTCAGCAAAACTCTGGAACTCTGGGGTACAAGCCAGGCAGGCCCTGGCCTCAGAGGGCTCCTGGTCGGCAAGAGAAACACCTGGGAGCTTGTTTTACGAGGAGCAGTTTATGATGATGGGCACACACGTGCTAGGAGCAACAGAAGCCCTCCAGGACACACAGCCACTCACCCAGCTTGGAGAGACTTAGTGGCACCCTGGTCTAGCCTGGTCCACCTATGGATGGACACTGAGGTTCTGGGAGGAGGAGGCCAGGGGTGGAGTTTGCCTTGTTGGTGTAGAGGTGGGACTGGAAGCAGCTTGGAACATGATGTTCTGTTTCTTTGGGGCCAGCGGCCAGTCTCCTGCTGGGATCGGGGCCAGTTGTGTCACCATCCTCATGGACACTGAGTCCAGATTGAAGGGCTTTGAATGAAACCGAGTGGATGGGAGCGTGGGAGGAGATGGGTCAGGGGCTCCTTCCCCAAGCCCTACTTACAGTGGGCGGGAGTTAGTCTAAGGAAAGGGCCGGTCCCCACTGATGCTCCCTATGCCCGGGTGGACGTCAGAGTTGACACGAGTGTGCCTGTCTAGGTACCTAAGGAGCACATTGGCTCACCACCTCTTCCCCTCTCCCCACCCCATTGTCCACACAGCCTGTGTCTGTCTGGTCACCCTACAGTGACTCAAGGATATACTCCAGGAGTGGGAACGTTTTTTGTTTTTTGTTTTTTGTTTTTTTGGTACTAAGGGTCACTTGGCTACTTAGGATGTCATTTGAAGGGCCGATATAAAATTATCACCTTTAAAAATTCACCTGCTGCTGGGGCTGGAGGAATGGCTCAGTGGTTAAAGCACATGCCTAACAAGCGCCAGGTCAATCGCTAAGTATCCAAGTTCGATTCTCATGAGCTGGGCGTGGTGGCACATGCCTGTAATCCCAGCACTTGGGAGGCTGAGACAGGAGGATTGTTGTGAGTTCAGGACCAGCCTGGGCTTCAGAGCGAGACCCTGTCTCAAAAAAGAAAAAAATCACCTGCTACATTTGGTAAAACATTTAATTATGGTGTAATTAACTCCTGTGTAACATGCGATTGCCTTGGTGGGAACTGGCTGAATGATTTTGGTGGGTCGTGTTCATGGATGGACGTTTCCAACTCCTGCTTTATATTGTCCCCACAGCCCTGGTCTCTGACCTTGGGCAGGTTGCCTAAACTTCGCGGGCATCAGGTGTGAATGTGTGTGGACAACAGCGTTAGGGGTCCTGTAGGATCAGTTAAAACAATGAAGGCTCCTGGCATAGTGCCTCTGGGGCACAGTCGCAGGGACCTCCCTGCCTCCACAGTGGCTCCGACTTCATGCAGGGGAACAGTCCTGTTAGGATTCAGTCCCTCCACCCAGATCGTCTTGACTCCTGCCGTGTGCTAGTCGCTGTGCTGTGGCTCTAGAGCAGACGATCAGTGACCTTTGATCTCAGGGAGCTAATCATAGAGGTGTCTGCAGCCGAGACTACAGGAGTGCACCAGTGACCTAACAGGCCAGCACAGGGGCCCGGGACATGGGGGAACGGCTGTGCTCACCACGTGGCACTCCGGGTGCCCGGCTCTCCCGGCTCTCCTCCCTCACTGTTCCCAGACCTGCTCTGAACTTCTTCAGTAATCCTTCCCTCCCTGCGACCTGTGGGACATTTCTTTTCCTGTGGCTCTGGGAGTCAGTCTCAGAGTTTTCACCCCAAGCGACATCCCAGCTCCTGTTTAGTATTTGAGACAGTGGTCTCACTAAGTTGCTAGGTTGCCCAGGTTGGGCACCAACTACAGCTTGCAAACTTGCAATCCTCCAGCCTCAGTCTCCCAGAGTTCTAGAATTACGAACCTGTACCGCCGGGCCTGTGCTGGGGCCATTTCTCGCCACTGGTTTTCCTCGGCATCACCTTCCTTGGCTCACGGCCCCTGTCTACTTCCCTTGCAGGGGCATGTGTGTGTGTTGATCCTACATCACCCCATTCATTGTCCCTTTCCCACTTGTTTTAATTTTTTGACTAAAATTGTTATCGTGAAAACATTGTGTACAAAGAGAAAACTTCAAAGAACACAGAAAAAGCAGTAACGAAGAGAATAAATGTCACCCAGAAGCCAGATGAATGAAGACAACCACCATGAGCATGTGGCATGTGGCGTGTTTCCTCCTAGTCTTTTTTTCAGTACGTGTGTCATACACTCACACATGGACACACACACACACACACACACACACACACACACACTTTTTTGTGGTACTTGAGATAAGGACCAGGGCTTCCCAGTGAGCTAAACCCTAGCCCATTTTCATCTCTTCAATTTTGAGACAGTGTCTTGCTGTGGATCCAGGCTGGGCTCCAACTGCTGACTCTCCTGCCTCAGCCTCCCAGGGTTCTGAAATGGCAAGCCTGCGCCTGGGGACTGCTCATCCTTTTTGCTTGTCGTGCTTTCCTAATACTCCTGTTTCTGTTTCTTGCACGCACCTGTCTCAGTGCGGCTGTGAGCTCTCTGAGGGCCAGCACGATGTGTCACTTGCGTTTCACCTGTCCCTGACCACAGTGCCTTGTCCGCGGAGTCCCCGCTGTAGGTGTGGGCAGAGTTGAGCGTTGCTGGCTGTGGAACCCAGCGGGAATTATTTGCAGGAAGCAACTTTGGCACCCTGGGGCTGCTGCTGGTGTGAAACAAACCCCCGTACCAGCTTGGAGCTCTCAAAGGTGCTGGGCGGCTGAGGAAATGGACCAAATATTGAAGGCTTTGGTCACAGCTCAGTGATTAGAATGCTTGCTTAGCAAGCACGAGGCCCTGGGTTCAGTTCCCCAGCACCACCTACGCTAGTGGTGGTGGTGCACGCCTGTACTCCCAGCACCTGGGAGGCCGAGGCAGGAGGATTGCTGTGATTTCAAGACTAGCCTGGGCTTCATAGTGAGTTCAGGACCAGCCTGGACTATAGACCAAGATTCTGTCTCCAAAAATAAATAAATAAATACATAAAAGAAGAAAGGAGCAAATGTCCATAATGGTTCACTGAGTGGTTCAGCCACTGGTGACTGGTTAAGAGGGTTGCACACCCCCACACGTGACTGTCGTGGAGCAGCTGCCCACCCTTCCCTCTGCGGCTTTGTGTTGCTTTACGATGATGCAGTCCCTTCCCGTCTGGTGGGAAGGAGTTAGCGTTTACCCAGTTGGGGAGATATTCCTCTCTTTGTTGGCTGGGGAACTCCATACTGTTGGCTTAGGTTAAAATCCAAGAGGCCTGCTGTGGGCTTCCTGCTCGGTGCTCCCCTGTGAGCTTCTCGGCGGTTCCAACACACAGAGCGCGGCTCTCTCTGTATGACCTTGGCCTAGAGACAGCTACTCCCTTGTTTCTTCCCGGCACGGTGACCTGGCCAGCCTTAACAACCTTCTGTGTTCCTGACATAGCGACTTTTCTGGCCCCAGCAGCTGGCTGTGCTCACCCCATGATCCGGGCCTGCTACCCAGGCGTCAGGTCTCGGGGCAGTAAACTTTCACTCCAAATTCCCTTGCTGCTGATTATGTGTTGGTTTTGCCTGTGCCTTCTGTGATCTGACACCTTTGAGCTCTGGTTGGATGTAGAGAAGGCAGCGGCTATTGTCCCAAAGCTCAGTGTGGGGACAGGGAGACTAGGCCAGGAGGGACAGATTTCTCAGCAAGCCGCAGGTGAAAGCTGAGCTGAGCATATGAGAATGTTGTACAGGAACAGAAAAAAATACAAAACACTAGCATGGTGCCAGGATTCTGTAGGACACGTGGGAGCACACGGTGCTGGTGGGAGAGCACGGGCCTTCCGCTTTTGGAACGGATTTGGGAAATTCACTGGTATTGATGACGACAGAGCATTAAAAGGAGATATAAGGAGTTGAGCCCTCTGGGCACCTAAAGGATTTTTGGTTTGGCTTTGGTCCTCGAGGTCCAGCGCAGGCTTTCACACTGAGCTCCATTCCCAGCCCATTTTTATGTTCTGATTTTGGAGACAGTGTCTCACAAAGTTGTCCAGGCTGGGCTTGAACTTTGTGATCATCCTGCTTCAGCCTCCCAGAGGACTTTAATTTGCATGTGACAGGATGTTCATTCCTTAGCTTGCAGAGGCTGTTTCTAGAATTAAATGTCTCGCAGGAATCTCATTATGAGATCAAGAGAAAGTCTACAAAGCTTTGATTTCTGAGGAGAAGCATCAAAAGCCAAGTTCAATCACATAAAACCCTTACACAAGCACATCATTGGTTTGGGAGTTAGAGCTTTATATGGAGCAAGAGAGAGAGGAGGGGAAAGCGAGGCGGGAGAAGAAGGAGAGGAACTCAGCCTTGGAGCCTGCCTCCTGGGGAGCGATTTTACACCATTACACAGAACTGAGATGGCTGGGCCCATGCTGCCGTAGTCCCAGCACTCTGGGAGGCTGCGGCAGGAGGATTGCAAGTGAGAGCTCAGCCTGGGCAGCTCAACAATTTAGCAAGACCTTGTATCAAAAACAAAAATTTAAAAAAATGCACTAGGCGTGCAGCTCAGGGTGAAGGCTAGATCCCCGGGACCACCAAGTGAGAACCAGGAAATGGATGGAATCTGGTAGTTCATTCGGTGCAAAGGAGGCTAGGAGGAGCCCAAGGCCCCAGGATGCCGAGTGGCTTGTCCAAGTGAGGCCAGAAGTAGTCACACAGTGGAGTGTGTTTAAACGTTTAAAGAAAGAATTCCCAATCTAGTTTTATTCCTGTGTCTGCGTTGCTGTGGAGACAGGCCGAGTTGGTAGACAGAATACAAGTTCTGGATGCACGGGTTGTGAATTCCAGCTGCGTGGGGACCAGGTTTTAGGGTCATTGCAGCCTCAATTTCTACATCTGTATAAAATATAAACTGCCCCAGGGCTGTCCCCATGTGCTAAGCATGACTTCTGGCTCCTTGGAAACCCTCCCCGGCCTCACCCAGCCCCAGCTCCCTCAGTAACTCAAGGCAGTTCCTGGTGACCCAGGTACGCAGCAGGGTTCCTAGTAGAACAAGTCTCTGCCCTCGGGGGGCTTTTGCAGTGAAAACAGAACCCAAGCCTCAAGTTCCATGTTCAGTTTTCCAATAGACACATTAAAAAAAAAGAAAAACCATGAAAGAAATAGTTGACATCATTTTAATGGAATTTAACCAAATATTTCTCCGCACTCTCATTTCAGCCCAATAACGTTTATCCTCAGAAAATGATCCATGAGATGCTTTGCCCTCCTTTCTGCAGAGCTCAGCCTTTGGGGTATGTCTTATTCATATCCCAGGAGGTGTGTGTGAGACATTTTTGTGTATGTGAGTGAGTGTATGTGTATGTTTTTGTGTGTGTGTGTGTGTGTGTGTGTGTGTGTGCACGCGTATCCATGGTTGAACCCAGGGCTTTCATTCTGAACTACATGCCAAACCCCTTTTTATTAATTATTTGAGACAAGATGTTGCTAAGTCCCTAAAATGTCCAGGCTGGGCTCTAACTTGTGATCCTCATGCCTTAGTCTCCCAGAGTGCTGGGACGACAGGCCTGCATCACAGGGCCCAACTTCACATCTCAGTTTTGAACTGACTCCTATTAAGTTTTAGGGAGTCTCACATGGCCTGGGACTACAGCATTGGATGGTGAGATTCCAGGGCTCAGTGTGAAGATTCTGCCACTGGTGGCAGCTGCAGCAGGGGCTTTACTGCTGTCCAATGGTGCCTTCTGCCAAGGGTGCCCTGGACCCTGGGGTATCCTGGTTTCATGCAGAAAGAGGAGAAGACCTCTGTGTGGTTGCTTATTTGGATTAGCAACTTGATTGCATTAAGAGACGCCTCAGGATGGGATGGATTTCCAACCTCTACTGGCAAATCTGTTGATGCATTGAGAGCTTTGTGGGTTTATTGGAAGCTGGGGCCTCATTAGGGTCATGTGGGTCACTGGGGGTGTGCCTTTGAAGTGTGTAGCTCTTCCCAGTACCTTCCTCTTTGGCCATTCTCTGCTTCCTGGTTGCCGTGAGGTGAGCATCTGACCTCTGCCATGCCCTTCCGCCATGATGTTTCTGCCTTAGAGCCTTCCAGTCATGAAATCGCTGAAACCACGAGCCTGAATCAGTCTTTCTTCCTCTAAGCTGTTTTTCTCAAGTGTTTGGTCATAGAAACAAAAAGCTAGCCAATGACTGTTGGTTATGCCGCAGTGATTTGACTTTATGAGTAGGGGCCACTGTGCTACCTTCACAACAATAACAACAACAACCACAATGATAATATTTTAAGTAGCATATAGGATGGTAAGTGTGGGCTAGGCCCTGTGCCAAGCATGCCATGTGCCATGTACCTTACTGCCTCCACAGTGGCTTTCTGAGAGGCTCCATTATTATCCATGTTTAACATGGGAACAAATAGGCTCAGAAAGGCTGGATAATTTTGCTGAGGTACTACAGGTAGTGAGTGACAGAGCTGGGGCTTGAACTCAGTACTGTTGAAAGCCTGTCTTGTGTTCTTCAAACAGAGGAAGATACAGCCCAAGATACAGCTGGGGCCACGTGGACACTGAGCCTTCTCGGTGGGTCTTGTCACTCGTTCAGAGGCCACCTGCTGCTGAGCTGTGGAGATAAAGTTATCATTGAGGGTGACTAAGTGTCACATGTAGGTGTGTGTGAAACAGCAGCATCCTGAGGCCAAGCCCTTCACCAGCTGTCACCTAGGACCTGTGACTGCCACATCCATTTCCTGCACATAAGGCAGCGTGGCTTTTGAGAGCTCTGTGATGGTGTTGATAAGTCATAAATGACCAGCACAGGCTACAGAGCTCTTGATAGGCTGTAGAATGCCACATGAAAGTCACCATTGTCCATGTGCAGTTCCTGCTGCTATCACCATTTGTTTGTTGGTGTGTCCAGAGAGCTCACCGTGGCCCAGACCACAGGGGGTCCCCTGGACATCAACGACCAACTTGAGAACATGACTTGAGCTGTTTCTGCCCTACTTGCTGGTCTCAGCACCTGGAAGATTTTCACAGAGGTGCTGTAGTAGAAACCCAGCATGCAGGTAAGCCCACTTGCCATGTAGCTCAGCACTGGCCAGCTTGCCCCATGCTCAGCCTTCAGTTGTCATTAGGACCAAAACCTGCGGAGAGGATGGAGGGGCCCCAGCCCCACCTCTGCCCTGCCTTCTAAGACCCAGGCCGAGTGAGAGGCCAGGGATCTACCCACTCATGTCTGGAAAAGAGAGCAGCCGTGGACTGTCCTAAAGGGTCATGGCCTGTCTCAGTGGAGTACCACTGGTGTAGTCACTTTTTCATCACTGGGACATAATTCCCAACACTCACGATGTAAGAGAGAAAAGCTTTAGTTTATTTAGCTCACAGTTCAGAAGTCTCAGCTCATTCACAATTGGCTGGCAACAGTGGCATGGCAGGAGGGTTGGTGGAGAAGACCTGCTTGGGACATTGCAAGAGGAAGGACGGGTTGGGAACAGGCTGGGACAAGAGAATATCCTTCCAGGCCACGCCCACAATGATCTGTCACTATCTGGCTGATCCGCCTCGCCCTCAGTGATCACACTTTCACTGATCCATCACACCCTCAGGGATCCACCCTCCCAACCAGCATGCGAAATCCATAGATAATCCACGACATGCAAACACATGAGGCTTTTGGGACATTTCAGATCCGAACCATAACAGCCACCGAGAACACCCAAACCCATTTTGTCATCTGAGGGACACTTTGAGCCTTTCCTTCTCCATGGAAACCAACCCCAACCTTTCAGCCACCAACTTGTGCCCCTCCACCCCAAGTCTCGTGGAGTCCGGCCTGCTAGGTCCGCTGGGCACCTCCCCTCCCAACCCTGTTGCCCACTTTGTAGTGCCAGCCACCTGGTTTTCATCTGGTGATACGGTCTTGTTTCCATGCCCAGCTTTGTGTGACCACTTGCAGGGACTGTCATGCGTGTACTCTGGACCTCTCTGAGAATGCAGTTGGCTCCTGAGGGGAAGTTTCATTCTGCAAGAGCACACTGTTCTTAATTACCTTTGTGTGTGGCTTTGATGCCAGCTTGTCATCTATGTCCTTTGAGAAATGGGCCAGGTTCTGAAGTCTCAGTTTTCATCCCATAATATCCACCAGCCGTGCTGGGGTTGGGATCAGTGAATGCAGAGCCCAAGATGGAGCCGAGGGCTGCGGCCCATTCTGAATCAGACCCTTGAAGTCTGGTCACTTGCACAATAGCCTGTACTTTTCTTCTCCACCCCCCCCCCCCCCTTTTTTTTTTTTTTTTACTTTTTATTTTTGTTTCTACTAAGGATTGAGTCTAAGGCCTTCATACCCCACTATCTCCCCAGGCCCCCCACTTTTTAAAAAAAATTTTTGAGATAGGTTCTCATCAAGTCGGTAAGTTTCCCAGGCTGGATCCCAGCTTATGATCCTCCTGCCTCAGCCTTCTAGGGTAGTAAGATTACAGGACTGTGCTGCCATGCCTGGCCCCTGTACTCTCACTGCAGCGACCCCAAGTCCCCAGGCCAATGCCTGGGATCCGCAGGTGCTTGGCAAAGGCCAGTTCAGTAAGTGTATGAAAGAAGGGATCAGTCTGGATGCGGGGTGCTCAGTGGCTTTGTGACGGCTTCAGCAGTAAGCAGTGAGGGCGCTGGGCATGGGCTGTGGAACCACGGAGAGCACACTGACCTGGAAATCGGAGACATGAGGATCATTTCTGTGCGGTAAGGTTTGTTTCCTGTGTAACCCTGAGAAAGTCCCGCAAGGGTTGAAGGAGACATTTCTGCAAAATTGCTTTATAAAACCATGAAACTGCCTAGGGAGGTGTTAGCCATTGTGTTACTGTCTTCTCCTTGCCCACCTGTCCAAACATACTTCTTACTAGCTCAGGGAGGCCAACCTTTGTGTTTCAAAAGATGCCTTTCTCCCCTCATTGTGAACCTAATACATTGCAACAACAGAGAATAGGGGTTGGGAGAAAATAGAAGACATCCCTTGAGGTTACCGCCTGGAAATAACACTTATGGATAAACAAAGCGTGTTTTTTCTTTTTTTCCCCAAGTATTATAGATTTCCCAGGTGTCAGGATCTGGGGGTGGGACAGGGCAGCCTCCCTGTCCTGTTCCCTACATCCTGGCTTTGCTGAAGGCAGTTGCCTGGGAAGCCATAGAGGGTGGAGCCTCTGCACCGTGGCCACCTCCAGCACCCTTGGAGACCTGGGGTGGGTACCAGGAGGTGGCCCAGAGGAGGGGTCACCTTCCCAGGTGCTTCCTGGGTCTGTGTGTTGATCACCTGTCTCTCCTCACTGGTGACGGCTCTACTCCATAGACAAACACGTGCTGAGCTGCTGGGTGCTGACTCTGGCACCTACGGGGATGTCTGAGTGGATATTCATCAAACAAGCAAATGAGCACGTGTGTTGCCTCTGTTCCCTCACAGGGTGGGAGGCACCTCATGAGCACTGGTATCCCCTGAATTGTGCCCGTGAGCTCAGTCCATCATGTGTGTCTGGTCTTTCAGACCTTGTTATGCATTGAACTTTTGCCTTAGCATAAAGTATGTTGGAGAATTCTAGTCCTTTTTTTTTTTTTAAGCACTAGGGATCGCGCCCAGTATCTTCACACTGAGCTACATCTCCAGCCCAAATTTTACTTTTGATTTTGAGACACGGTCTTGCTAAGTCACTAGGTTGCCTCAGCCTCGCAGAGCGCTGGGATTCCAGGCCTGGGCCACCGGGGCCAGCTTCATGACGCTGACAGTGCTTGACTGGCTGGAGCTGCCCCGACTGTGCGTGAGGCCTTGTGGTGAGCTCTGAGGCGAGAGCAACTGGATTCTTCAGTCTGAGTTAGTTGGGGTGCACTACAACTTTGGAGGCTGCTGGGATGGAATGCGTGTACTTTGCATGTGACAAGGACATGAATTCAGGGGACAAGGACCAGGAAGAGAATAATAGTTGTGGTCTCTAAAATTCATCTATTGGGCTGGGGGCATAGCTCAGTGATTAGATCACTTGCCTGGAAGTGCAAGGACCCGGGTTTGATCCCCAGTACCCATAATAGCTGGGCATGGTGGCGCACACCTGAAATTCCACACTTCAGAGGCTGAAGCAGAGGATTGCTATGAGTTGCAAACCAGCCTTAGTGAATTCAGGACCAGCCTGGACTACTGAATGAGACTCTGTCTCAACAAATTATCTGTTGAAATCTAATCCCCAAATTGATGGGATTGGGAAGTGGGCCTTGGGGAGGCCAGGAGGTCATGAAGGCTGCTGTCATGAGCAGGAGCAGCACGGTACCAAGGAAGCCCAGAACATTTTCTAGCCAGAACCCTGTAAGATGTCAGGTGTCTGGCTCTTGGAAAAGATCTCACACCAGAACTCAGGCATGTGGGTACCACTCATAGGCTTCTGGTGTGCAGAACTGTGAGGAGTATGTTTCTGTGGTGTGCAGGCCGGTCGGCCTATAATAGTCTTCTTATATCAGCCTAAGGGGACGAAGATGTGACGTTCCAAGTTGGACTGAGCACAGACTAAAGGGAGAGGATGTCCCGTGAGTGAGCAGTATGTTTGAAGATGTGTAGGATGTAGGATGAGGGAGCAGGAAGTCACGTGTGGGAAAGAGCATGGGAGGGGAGATGGCGCTAGAGAGGTGGTCGTGGTCCTGCATGGGACGGTTTATCCAGACAGTCTGCGTTTTAGGTAGATCTCCTCGGCAGTGTTGTCATGGCTTTATTTTACCATTTTTCTGGAAGTCAGTTTGGTACTGTGAGTTAAGAACTTTTAAAATGTGCATATAAAATACCTGTCTTAGTCTGTTTGTGTTGTGAACATAAAATACTTGAGGCTGGGTTCTTTATGAAGGAAAGGAGTTTTTACTGGTATATGCTTGTGACGCATAATAATTATATTCATCTTGAACTACTGGCTGGCATGCATAGGGCAGCTTGCTCAGGTGCACTGCCCTTCCCCTCCCAGGCGGCCCTCTCTTCCATCCCCAGGTCCCCTCGCACCTCCACACGGCCAACCTCCCCTCCCCATTTCTGATCATCTGTCTTTCATTTTGCTGTTTAAGTTGTTTGTATGTTGGGTTTCTCACATGAGGGAAGCCACACCGTATTTAACCGCCTGTGTCTCATTCCTTTCACCTCAGCATTAAGGTCCCAAGATGCAGCCACCTTCCTCCGAGGCACTTAGTTTACAGTGCTGAGGCCCTAGGGCATGGCGGAGCACTGGCTTCTGGCTGACCTCCAGGCAGGAACATGTGGGAGAGAGGGAGGTTCCTGTGCCACAGGAGGAACCTAGAGGCTGGGCCTGCCAGGCAGGTGTTCTGAGGCGGTGGCGCCCTCCTGGGCCTTTGCACATGGCATTTTGGATACAAGCGTCCAGTGTGAACCACGTGGGATTTTTTCCCCTCAATAATCTTACACCTGCTTGATGGCGCTCATGGCACCAGGTATGTTTGACAGGCGTGCACGTTATTTTTGTTTAATCTTCATGTCAGTTCTTCAAAGTAAGACTCATTAGTTCTGATTTTACAGACACAGAAACTAATATTTTTAAATACACTAATTAGCCTTTTTCCTAGGACAAATGATGTAAATTTTCCCAAAGCAGCTTCCGAGGTGCTACTGTGAAAAAAGTACTGCAAACTGAATTTAAATGGAAGCTCTTCATTGGGCTACCACCCATTTGGATTATCTGGATTATCTTTGCGGTAGCTGGCCTTCGTTTTCTTTCTTTTCCCTCTCCCTTTTCAGGACTGAAAGGGGAGCCCAGGGCCTTCCCGCTGAGCTACATGCCGCAGCCCACTTATCTGTTTGACTTTGACACAGGGTCTGTCAGTCAGCGAGTTGCCCAGGCTGGGCTTGAACCTGCCGTGCTCCCGCCTTGGGCACCAGCATGCTGGGGTTTCAGGCCTGCACCACCGGGCCCAGCTAGCCTTCATTTTCTTAAAAGTGTGTGAGTAGCTTCTGATTCAAAAGTGAAGTGTGCGAGTCAGATGGCAGAGAGCTCCTGGAGAACGGTGTCCTGGGGGACGCTCCGAGAGTCATTTGCGGGCTCCTGGTTTTCCTTGCGTCCCGCTGGGGCTACTCGCACACCCTGTGCTTCCAGCGTGTGTGTCCTCTTCCCCAGCTGGGTTGTAAGTTCACCCTGGGAGTGATGGGCTCATGTACACACCGCTCCTCCCATAGCGCGCCCCCCGGTTCATGTGTGCCCCTGGCTGGCGACACACCGTGCCAGTGTGATTCCTACATGTACTTGGAACGTCATGATACAAGAGTTGAGAGGGGCTTTCAGAAGACGAGCCACGAGTGGGAGACACAGGAGCAGACCCAGGGAAGATAGTGATAATTGTAAATCGAAATTTTAAAAATGGGCCAGGCGTAGAACTCAGTGTGGTGGTGTGGATCCGGAATGTCCCCAAAGCCTCCGGTATTTGGGTGGTTAGGCTATGGGAGTTAATGGAATTGGTGGGTTCATCCGCAGGTGGTTTCTGGGCTGTTAGGAATGGGTGGGTCACTGAGGTCTGACCTGGAAGCGGATATTCTTCCCTGCCCTTCCACTGTTGATGCCAGCCCACCATGCACAGGCTGGCTGAGACCTCTGACCTGGGGCTAAGCCAATTCCTCTCCCTCCTCCCGGTTGGAGGCGTTGGGTATTGTGTCCAGTGAGAAAGTGAGGAGAAGGTGACAGAAATGACTTGTTAGGTATTTGGAAAGGAAGGCCTGGATCTAAGGGAATCTAGGTGATCACACACACACACACACACACACACACACACACACACACTGTATTTCCTAAAAGTATGTAGAGTGTTCTCACCGGAGTTGAGTCAAGAGACTTACCTTAGGATGTCTTAGGAAGCTGACCCTGGGAAAGAGCTGCGTGTGGATGACTTAAAGAGGCCACCCTTTCAGGATAAGCTGGCCAGGGAGAGAGGAGCAGGGTGGGAGGGAGGAAGAAAGCCAAGGGCTCAGGCAAAGTCCAGCCTCCACCTGATCCTCAGAGTGTTCTGGGGTGTCAGTCACAGTGAGACTTCATTCTCCCTGGGGACACGGGGACTTGACTTTCACTCCACAGTGATCTAGCATTGGCTAAGAGCTGTTTGGGATGCCTGGCTCCGCCCCTGGGGGCACAGTGGCTCCAGCAGTCCAAGGTTCCACCATTTAATAAGAGTCACAGTTGCAGCTAACTATCATGGTCCAGGCCTGTCATCCCAACACTCCAGGTGGCTGAGGCAGGAGGATTGCAAGTTCGAGTTCATCATGGGCAACTTAGTGAGATCCTGTTTTGAAATCAGAATTTAAAAAAAATGGGCTGGGGATAGAACTCAGTGTGAATGTCTTGGACTTGACCCCCAGTACCCCACCACCACCAGAAAACAAACAAACAAACGAGTGATAGAGGCCAGGAGACCGTGCTTCTGCCCTTGCTGTGCAGACAGGGTGTGCAGACGCCCAGAGTAGCTGGGAAGGAGTCAGTAGCGCTGCGTTGGCTACAGCGCGGCCATCTTCACTGGCTCAGCTGTGCCGCGCTGCTCCAAGCATCTGTGAACGCCAGGATCTTATGTACCTCCCCTGTCCCTGAAGCAGGGACCATGTTCCTTGCTTCTGTCGCAGCACGACTGGAAAAACAGAATAAAAGCAGGTCCAGCTCCCAGAGCTGTGCTGCTGGGCCTCGGATGGCGAGGGCAGGTGCTGTGTCATCCACCTGCCCCTTCCGAGCCCAGGTGGATATTCACCCTTGCGTCTCCCCAGCTCCTGGCCTCAGTCCTGACACCCTGTGAAAAGAGCGTGCTTGTATTAAGAAGAAAGTGCCCCCCCCCGCCCTTTTTTGAATGTGGATTGGTTTTGCAGCAGTTTCTTTAATATGGAGCAGCCGCCTTGGAATGTGTCTAATTACTAATTACCCTGCGCTGGCTTTGATGTGCTCATCAGCGAGAGCAAAGCTGAAGCGATGCTAACAGTAGGCAGCTCTTAGGAACCATCTTTTATCTTCAAAGTGGTACAACTGGTACTTAGTGGAGGAATGGGGGCAGCCCGCAGCCTTCCCTGGGAGACCGCAACCCATCAGCAAGCGCCCTTCACGGAGCTTATAATACAGCACGGAAGCTGAGAACAGATACTTTGTAATAGCTGCGCAGACCTGGAAGAGGGGCTTTGTAGATGCTGGTGATGGAAATTGGACCTAAATGGAGGAGAAAGGATGCTGAGTGGAGCATTGCCTAAGCCCATTGGGCCACAGGAGGAGAGAGAGCCTGTGACACAGACGCCCTCTGTGGTGCGGGCCTGGCATCGCAGCACTTGGGAGGCTGAAGCAGGAAGATGCAAATTTAAGTCCGTTTTGGGCAACTTAGGTCGTCTCCGTCTCAAAACTAAAACTAAAAAAATGGAGTAGGTATGCAGCTGAGTGGGAAGGCCCTGAGCTGGATCCCTAGTGCCACAGAAAAGAAGTACTTCCACACCACCGTCACTTTCCAGGGCTGCTCACCCTCCCGGTGGCCCGAGGTAGGGGAGGTCACATCTTGAAGTCCTGTCTCGCTAGAGATTCACTGGTAGATCTGTTCTCCTAATTTTGTTTTGTTTTGTTTTTTCCTCTGCTTTTGTTATTTGTTTTGTTCAAATAAAATCTGGGGTGGAGGAAGCTGATTTGGTTTCCATACGACAACAATAGGTGATACTTGTAAGGTGCTGCCCTGGCCCCTGGGCTCACAAGGGAGACTCAGGGAACTCATGAAACGTCTCAGTCACACAGCTGGTGCCGACTTAGACAGTCTTGCTTTGCAATTTATGGGGTTTTTGTTTTCCCAAGTCTTTTAGGAGCTCTGAGCTATGAACCAGGCACAGAGACCAAGTCTGCGTTCTTCCCTGTGCCGCTCTCAGCTCTCAGGCCTTTCTCTCCCAGGCAGTTAGGAAGTTGCCAGAGTTTCCTGAGCGCTTGCTATTGGCAGGTACCAGGCTGGGAACAGGTGGGCCACCCATTCAAGTAAAGTGATCAAAGTATCCATTTCATGTCTATTACAATGTACTGAAGCTGGGCCTTCGTGGCATAGGCCCAGAATCCCAGCACTCAGGGAGGCTGAGGCAGCAGGATCACAAGTTATGTCCAGCTTAACAGGCCCTGTCTCGAATAAACCATGTAGCTCAGAGCAGAGGGTCTGGCTTCAATTCCTAGTATCAAAAATCAAAACCAAACCAACCAACCAAACCCAGACACGTCAGGTACAGTTTCTGAGTGCCTCATGTGTTTTAGTCGCTCAGTCTTGTCCACTGGTGAAGTGAGTACTACCTTGTGCATCTTGCAGGTGGGGTGGCTCGGGCCCCGAGACGTTGTCTAACTCACGCAGCGTCACACAGCTAGGAATTGGGAAAGCCAGGATTTGAACCCAGGGTGGCTTAATTCTTTCCATTCTGCTGCGTCTCCATTGGGCAGCTTGGAAGGAGAGCCTTCCTTCTCCAAGACCTCCAGAGCAGATGCTACTAATGCGCTGTCCGCATCTCTGGAGCCTGGTCCTATCAGTGTCCCTGCCTGTAGGGTCCCTGCAGAGTCAGCACTCATGGTGACCAGCAGCACCCACACAGAGATGGTATGGTGATTGGTGTGGCCCTTTGCCTCTGACCATGGGGAGCCAAGCTGTGTGCTACCCATAGCTGGTTGTTTAGTCGTCCCTGGTCATGTCACCCTTACTGGTCACTGGTCCCTTTTCTGTTCACTGCCCTCAACAGTAATTCCTGTACCTCCCAAATAAACCACTGCCACTTAGATCTTTATCACAGGGTCTTCCACGACACCACTAGCATGTGTCACCCACAAAGATACGAAGTCCTAACCTGCAGAGACCTACAGGATGATCTTTCAGAATAGGGTCATTGTTGACACTGTCAGCCAGGCTAGGGTGCGTCACCAGCATGGACCTTCAGTCTGTATGATTACTGTCCTTGTACGAAGGGCAGGAGGACCGAGAGGAAGCTGCAAGAGGGAATTCCACGTGGCCGAAGAGGCAGAGATTAGGGTGGTGGCCATTGTGCTGCTGAGAGCCAGGGGATGGCCGGGGCAGATGGCTGCCACTAAGGCAGGGGGAGTGCTGTGGCTTGGACCTGGAACGTCCCCCAGAAGCCTTGTGTCTGGAAAGTGATTCAGTCATGGGGGCTAGTCCGTTGATATGCTGTGCTGTAGAGGAAGCCCCGGCTGGGAGGGGCGGGCCACTGGGGGGCCCCGCCTTTCTCGCTGTCTCTGCTTCTTGTCTTGCGATGCCATGGCCAGCCATCATTTCTTCAGCCAGGGCACTACTATGCCTTTCTGCTGTTTTCAGCTACCCATGAAGGGATCAAATCGTATTAAAACCGTGAGCCAATGTGCAGCTTTCCTCCCTTAAGATCAGGTATCAGGTATTGGGGCCCAGCCATGAGAAAGCAACTAAGCCAAGGAGGAGGGAAGGAGCCTACCGGACGCTCAGAGGGAGGGACCAGTGCCCTGCTTTCCACCTCTCGCCCATTCTGAGTTGAGAATGCACGGCTTCCTTGGGGATCTGTTTGTCAAGGACCCTCCTGCCACACACCCCCATCCCCCAGCCCGGCGTCTCTGCCTGTCTCTGACTTCTTTTCGTATTATTGGCGCAGTTAATCACCACCGTCTGTGGTGAGCCCCTCTCATGGGATAAGGTAATTGTAGACATAAGGATGGCTACTGAGATGCCTTGGGAACTTGATTTCCTAACCCTCCACTGCAGGAAGTATTCCAGGGGATTCAGCGAGACTTAGTAGCTGTTTCACACTTGCAACAGGTGTGGAGTGGAGGGAGGGACCAGCTGTTCTCCAGCTCTCCTGAGCACTGATTTAGGACCAGGTTATTTGCTTAGAGCCCATAGGAAAGAATTCAGTTTGTTCTGTGAACTTTCTGGTTTTGTGGTTGCTAAGCTATGAGGATTACTTGGGTTTTGGAAAATTTTCACAGAAATGGCTAAGAACTATGTAATTTTCATTTACACAGAAGGCCATCATCCAGGTAATTTGTGTGGTGCTGAGGAATTGAACCTAGTGCACACTAGGCAAGAGTTTTAACCACTGACCTACACCCTCAGCCAAAAATGACATAATTTGGTGCTACTTCCGGCTTGCCAGAATTAAATATAAAAATAATTAAATGCAACATGTATATGTACCAGTTCCCCAAGTTGAATATAATTGATCTATATTGCAAACACATACTAACAAAAATCATAATTATGAAGAAAAATAAAAACTCATTTCCTTCTAAATGCAAAAATAATTGCAACTTCCTCCCCACTCCCAAGAAAAAAATCCCAACAAAACAGAATCAGTGTTCTAGGATATGTAAACTAAAGCAGCCGGGGCTGTATTTTCAAGACCGGGGAAGATAAGAAGGAAATCCTTGCCCTCACTCCTGCTCCTCCCACTACTGAGCTATTGACGTACAACAGACTGCACATATTTGAAGTCTAGTTTGATAAGTTTTGATGTATATTTTAATATACATACTATCTTAGTCACTTTCCAGTTGCTGGAACACAGTACTCGACATCAACAACTTAAGGGAGGGAAGGTTTAACTTAGCTCGTGTTTCAGAGGTCTCATGGTTGGCTGTCAGCAGCGGGAAGGGACTGAGAGGGACCAGCTTCTCCTGACATCATGGGAAGAAGAAGCAGGGGAAAGGACTGGGAGGAAGTCAGGGCTAGAGTTTATTCTTCCAGGCCACACCCTCAGTGATCCACCACACCCCCAGTGATCCGTCACACCCTCAGTGATCCACCAAACACAGTGATCCACTGCACCCTCAGGGATAAGCTATACCCTCAGTGATCCGCCACACCCTCAGCAATCCTCCACACCCTCAGTGATCCACCAGACTCCCAGTGACCCACTGTATCCTTAGAGATCAACCACACCCTCAGTGATCTGCCACCACCTCACTGATCCAGCACACTCTCGGTGATCCACCTCACCCTCAGCAGTATGCCACATGCCCAGGCATCTGCTCCTCTTAACCAGGCCCATCTCCTAACAGCACATGAAAGTCATGGGTAACCCATAATATCCAAACACATGAGGTTTTTGGGGGACATTCCAGATCTGAACTGTAATGTGTATGCATATATGTGTGTATGTACAAGTGTCTATATGTAAAGGCAGTCAGTTTTTGTAGGTATAGATTTAGTATTCAACTAACCATTCAGCAAAAGGATTTGAAAAAATTATATCTATACACATTGCTCCTGTCTTTATTCTCTAGACATTACAGCATAGCACTTATTTACATATCATTTATACTGTTGCTGATGTTACAAATCATCTCAAGTTGATTTAATGTAGCGTGTGAGAGGATGTGTGTCAAGCCACACAGGCCATTGTACAGAGTAGTGGTCGAGTTAAATCAAGATGACAGATATTTAGAGACAGGGAGGAAGGGAAGAGGGGGAGAGGGAGAGAGAGAGAGAGGAAGAGTGGGACACAGAGACAGAGAGAGAGAGAGAGAGAGAGAGAGAGAGAGAGAGAGAGAGAGAGAGAGAGAGAGAGAGAATTTTAAGCATGAAGGCAGGCGAGCACCAAGATAGTGCTTGGTTGCCCTGAATGAGGTCTCTGGTGACACATAGCTGGGCCTTTCAGGGAACACCTCTGAGGTCGTTTGTATTTACAAATAAAGTGGGCTGAGTTGTTGCACTTCAGAGAAAAGTGGGTCAGTGTTTACTCACCAGGTGGGTGTTTTCTATTTAGTTTGTGTTGAGACCCAGAGGTCTTCCCAGCCCCTCACCTGTGGTCTGGAATGTGCACAGACCGTGGGCCTCCCTGTGTGCTCGGAGAGTGCCTCGCGATCTAGAGCTGATGTTTGAGCCCACAAGCATGTGTAGGCCTAACACGCAGCTAATGATTAGGAGAAAAGGCAAGAAATCGTGTCTTTGCTCTTCCTGCTGCCCCAGCTGCTTTCCTCTGGGCTTGCTAACGTCTAGCTTTCCTCCTGGCAACTGCAAATGCATATATTCATATGTAAGTCCATCAGACTGTATATCATATCCGTGAAATTAAATAGTAAATGCACCCCTACGTTTTCTTGTACCCCCTTTTCATACCATTCTTACCCCTTTCCTTATCTCCTGTCACTCTAGATTAGTTTCCATTTTTTGGACTTTTATTTATATGGACTCAAATAATATGAGCTGTTTTTGTTGTTGTTGTTTTTGAGACAGGGACTTGCTCTGTAGTTCAGGCTGGTCCTGAACTTACCGTGTAACCCAGACTGGCCACCAGTTGATGGCAATCCTCCTGCTTCAGCCTCCTGAGTACTGGGATTACAGGTGTATGCCACCATGCTGGGCTGTGTTGTGGTGCGTGTGCATTTTTTTTTTTTAAATGTGATGCTGGGAAATTGAATGCGCGACCCGCGAGGCCATTGCTGTAACCACTGAGGTGCGCCCCCAGCCGAGCCTGGTTCCTTTTTCTCTCTCGTGATTATTTTGAGACACATACCTTCGGCTGTTCGGATTCATAGCTTGTTCTCTAACTGTAATCCCTTCCATGGTTGGTGCACGCCACATTTGTTTACTCTTCGCTGGCTGGTGAACGTCCAGGTTGTTGTTTTGGGCTGTGACGAACAGAAGTGCTGTGAACCTTCACGCACAAGTCTTTGTACATTTACTTTTATTTTTCTTGGGTCACTGTGAGTGGATGGCTGGTGGCAGGGTGACAGTCAACTGGGTTTTAAGGAGCTGCGCATGTTTTCTAGAGGGGCTGACTTGCTTAAGCTCCCATCAGCAATGCTGGAGTTCCAGGGACTGAGACTCCTTGGTGCTGATGTGGTTTTATAAGTTGGCCATTCCAGTACCTGGCAGTGGTGTTTCCTCGGGCCGGGCGTGGCATTTTCCTAATGAAAAATGGTGTTGAGTGTTTGTGCAGTTATTTGACATCCATCTACCGTACTGGACCACATGCCTGGAATGTTTTGCCTTTTAAGAGTTTTGTTGTTTATTTTCTTCGTGTGTGTGTGTGTGTGTGTTTTTGTGTGTATGCGTGCGCCCACACGTGTGAGATACTGGGGATTGAACTCAGGGCCTTCACATTGAGCTCCGTCCCCAGCCCTTTTTTATTACTCATTTTGAGAAAAGGTCTTCCCAAGTTCCTGAGTTGCCCAGGCTGGGCTCGAAGTTGTGATCATCTTGGCTCAGCCTCCCAGCATGCTGGGGTGACAGGCCCTCACCACCAGGCTCACCTGAGTTGTTTTTCATTCATGAGTTTTCAAGAGTTCTCCATAGCCCCAGATCAAAGCTTTCTACCAGATACATGTTTTGTAAATACTTCGTCCCTGCCTGTAGCTTGCTTTTTATTCTCTTAAATGCTATCTTTCAAAGAACAGTTTTAGATTGTGACAAAGTTTGATATGTTAGTTTTTTTTTTTTTTTTAAACAGACAGGGCCATTGCTGCTGTACCCAACTTATCATTGCCCAAGCTGAGGTAATAAAGAATGCCGAAGCTAAACAGAGAGCTAACTCTCTGAGTTGTTTAGGCTGGGCTTGATTTCACAGTCCTGACTCAGCCTCCCAGAATGCTGAGATAGCAGGCCCTATGGCTTGGATCTGGAGCGTCCCCCAAGAGCTTCATGTATTTGGATGTAGTGGGATAACTGGAACCATGTGCTGTCGGGAGGTAGAGCCCGGCTGGGAAGGGCAGATGCTTGGGGCTTACACTGGAGGGACTGTCCATTTGTTGAGATTGGAGGTGGGGCTGCCCAGGGCAGGGTTTTCAGGTGTGTATTGTCACTTGTGGCCCAGGAAGTGAGGAAAGGGCTACTACCCTGGGTGTTGGGCCCCAGCTGGCAGCTTAAACTGAGTAAAGGAGGGAAAAAGAAGCATTGCTACAGCTTCTTCCTGGGAGCTCTGGCCTTGCCTGGGTACCTGGATATCAGCTCACTCCTCACTCCCCTTTGTCCCTGCCTCGCTCAGCTTCTGTCTCCAGCCTCTGCCATGTGACTCCACCTTTCCCAGCTGCGCATGAATGGGCTGTGTGAGATCTCCTGAAACGGTGTGCTAAAATACATTTTTTTCTTAGTAGATCCTTAGGTTATGGATCCAGCAATGGATAAGTAACTAAGACAATAGGCCTGCACCACCAGGCCCAGCTTGTGCTACATTTTCGATTGACTTCTTTATATAGTACAAGGCATGAATTGGAATTCTTTTGCAAGTGAATATTCAGTTGTTTTAGTATCTTTTGCTGAAAGTACTTTCCTTTGTCCTGTGAGTTATGCTGACTTTTTGTCACAGATTAGTTACGACCTACCTCTGGATTCTGCCTTTCTTTCCATTCTTACATCTGGTGCCAGGACTGAACTCAGGGCTTTGTGTGTGCCCGAATGGTTTGACCGCTGTTAACTACCAGTGTGTGTTCACTACCAGTACCACACAGTCTTGCTTATTGTACTTCGTAATAAGTCTTTGAAATCAGGGTGTGTTAGTATTCCAGTTTTGCTCTTCTTTTTTCAGTATTGTTCCAGCTGTCCTGGGTTACTTGCCTTTCTGTGTGAGCCAGAGGGCCATTTTTGCCAATTTTTATAATAGCAATAAAATCTTGCTGAGATTTTCACTGCAACAGAGACAAATCTATTGAATTTTGGAAGAAACAGCACCCTAATAATATTGAGTCTTCTAATCTGTAAGCATTGCATGTCTTCTTTTGTTTTTGCTTGTGAGACAGGGTCTTGCTCTATAGTCCAGACTATCCTGAATGCACTATGGAGCCCAGGCTGGCCTTGGACTCATGGCAGTCCTCCTGCCTCAGCCTCCCACGTACTGGGGTTATAAGCTTGCACCACTTTACTCAGTTTATGTGATGCTGGGGAATTGAACGCAGAGACCTACGCTTGTTAGACGAGTGCTTTAACCACTGCGCTACTCCTCCAGCACCTCTTCTCATTTTTAAAAGATCTTCTCTCATCAGTGTTTTGTAGCTCTTATATGAATGTTATCCATCCTTTATCGTGTATATCCCTTAGCATTTCTTATTTTTGATGCTGTTTTAAATGATGTTTTTATTTTTGTTACTCATAAAAATATAATTGACTTTTATGTTTGGAACGGGTACCTAATAACCTTGTCCAATTCACTTCTCAGTTCTAGTTACTTTCTGTATGTAGACAATCTACTGTCTGACAATAAGGACATTTTAATTTATTCTTTTCCAATGTAAGTGTATTTTATTTCTTTTCCTTGCCTCCTTGAACCGGCTACAATCCTCAGGCAACATGGATAGACGTGTTTTTTCCTCTCCTGCAGAGGCGTGAAAGCACTTGTCTTCCACTAAGGACAGCATCACCTAGGTGTTTTGTTTTACTTTGACCTTTTCTAGTTTCAGCAAGTCTTTCCTATTCCTAGTTGTCTGAGACTTTTTAATCCAGAATAGATTTTATTGGATATGATTTTATCCTGCATCTTTCAAGTTGATCACAGAGTTTATCTTTTTTTCCCCCACATTTGGAGAATTACAGGCTTCATTTTCTAATGTTAACCTGTCCTTGCAGTTCTGGGATAAAACTTACTTGAGCGGTGTTCCATCGCAAGACACCTGCTGGAAACCCACCCGCACGGGACTTCCAGGTCGGATCCCTCTGATCCAGGCATAGGATTGGCAGCTTTGCTTTGGCTGGGCACAGCATTGAGTATCAACAGAAGAGGCCTGGCAAGCAGCTACTGCAGGAAAACTGCCAGAGAGGCACCAACTCATGCCTGTGGCACCCCAAGGTGTGCAGTGTTGGGTAAGAGCTCACCAAAAGCGTGTTGACAATGTTGGGGCCAGTGCATCTGTGTTAGGAGAGCTCCCTGCCCTGGGTCATGCCAAGGAGCTAGGACAGAGTGGGATTATGACCAAAATACTACCTGTGTTCTGAGGGCTTGGATTGAAACTTTGGCACTCACTGTGTGACATTGGGCAAGTTCCTCACCCTCTCTTAGTGTCAATACTCCTCCCTGGTAAAATGACCCTGTCTATTGTTCCAAAGTGGAGAATGAAAATATCTATCTTCAAGGGAGGCGAAAATTCTATTGAAAACACGCATGGAGGTTGCGGCACAGGCCTGCCTCTGTGTGAACCCTGGGTGGCGAGGGCTTATCAGCACTGGTTTCGTTGTGCAGTTGCTCACGTTAGGACAGATTGACTTCAGGCCTGCTCCCTCTGCCTCCTTCCCTCCTGGAAGTGTCTTTCCTCGTGCTATCTCTTCCCCCTTTGATGGTGTGTTATCCTTCTCGGCCGGAGCCTCTGCTCACCGAGGAGTAGTTGCTGGGGCCGCTGGGCCACAGGCGGGTGGCCCTGTCCTTCCACTGTCCCTTCTCAGCACCCCCACCCTATCTCATCTTCTCTCTCTCATCTATATTTAGGTTCTGAAGAGACGAAGAGGAGATTGACAGGTCTGGATGGAGTCCCATGATGGGAGGGCAGTGTCTCAGCCCCAGAGTCCCTGCTTGGGGCAAACGCACAGTGGCACCTGCCCAGTCCCGCGGGGGTGCCTGGAGCAGAAGGAGACGCAGGAGCAGGGCCCGGGCCGGCTGGCCATGCTGAGCAAGGTGCAGGAGTTCTTCCAGACCTGCGACACCGAGGGCAAGGGCTTCATTGCCAGAAAGGACCTGCAGGTATGGAGGGTCTCCTTGTCGTGGGCAAGGACTTCCCAGGTGAAGGTGGCATGTTCCTTTCAGGGGAGGTGACACTCTGCACAGAGCAGACCCCATCAGTCCCCCCAGGAGCTGGGTGTCCTGGTTCGTTCCGCTCCAGGCCCTACGATTGTTTTCCTTCTCTGCCTTGGTGACTCCTGGGATTAAAGGATATGGTAACAGTGACAGGGATTGAAGCAAAACAAGGTAAAGAATGTTGTGGTGCCAAAGTCAAGGGCTCTGACTTGTGGCTCTGTGATGACGGTCACTTTGCTGTGGGGCCTGGGGTGAGCAGCAGCTCGGGAGGAGGGCGTGTGCAGAAGGGGCACCGTCTGCTGTCACCCACTGCACCCTTGCCCTAGACACACCCGAGCAGCGATGGCAGCCGAGCCTCAGTGCCCACCTTTGTCTCATAGGGGCCCTCATGCTTTCAGGAAGGGCCACTGAAGAAGGGCTTCCAGCTCTGTGTGTCACAGATGCCCCTGTGCTGCTGAGCATGAAGGCAGCTGTGGGCAGCCCGTGAGCAGAGACTTGCACTGCTGTGTCCCCATAAAACCTGGGACGTCCCCTCCACAAGGGACCGCCCGGGTTCTGTGGGGAGCCCTCCGTGTAGAACGCTGCTGCGTGGGGGAGGGGTCTGGGGCAATATCTAGGGAAGTAGAGTCCCATGGGGGCGGGGTCCTCAAGGGACGGTCTGCCCTAGAGGGAAAGAAGGTCACACACGAAAGAGCCAGGCGAGCAGGCAGAAGGCACCATGAGCGGCAGACGACGATGGGCAGGGTTGGCAGGGGCATCTTGTCAAAACCTAGAACCTCAAAAGCCCTATTCTCCTGATTTTTTTTTTTTTTTTTTTTGAGACAGGGTCTTACTCTGTAGCCCAGGCTGGTCCTGAGTTCACTATGGAGCCCAGACTGGCCTTGGACTCACCACAATCCTTCCTCAGCCTCCCGTAGTGCTGGGATGACAGGTGTGTGACACCATGCCTGGCTTATTTGGTGCTGGGGAATCAAACGTGGGCACTTAGCACTTGCTAGGCAAGTGCTTTAACTGCTGAGCCATTCCTCCAGCCCTGATTTATTTTTGAGGGGCAAAATGATTATCTATCCACACCAACACCATCATCTACCTCTCCAATCCTACCTAGAGTTCTTGGCTAAGTCAACTGTCCAGAATCCTTTGCAGCCATGTCTGACCTATGGCCCACCTTTTCTCTCTTTTTCTCTTCTCTTTTTGAGTTGAAGATGACCTGTCTTGGACCATCTATAAAATGTAGAATCTAGTTAATGTACATACGTAAGCACAAAACTTTCTTCTTACAAATTTTATCATAACATTAAAAAATCAAGGGCAAAAAAAAAAAAAAATGGTGGTCCACGGGTTGGACATGTCTGCTTTAGGGGTTGGCAGACTATCTAGATCTGGTCCCCTGGAAGAGCCGGGTCTCATTTCTTCATTCTTTCAGTAAAAGGAGGTATGAAAAAATAGTGAATGCTTACAATTAACAACTGTTTATCACAGGAAAAGACACATAGCCATGAACCCCTGCCCTCCTGGTCCCTTCAAGCACATACATCCATTGTCCTTGCCACTTTTGGAAGCAGTTCTAGAAGTCCTCTTTCCTGAGAGCCTTCAGTTATGCAATCGTGGCTACCTCAATGTCCTGAATCGATCGAAAATGCCTCCCTTTTGTGGTCATTTTGACATTGGGGAAGAACCAGAAGTTGCGTGGTACCAAATTTGGCAAGTACAGTGGATGAAGGACACACGGTAATATTTCTGTGAGCCCATCTTGGTGTTTCGTGACATACAGCACTGACATTCACCGTATTTTTGATCATAGTCATGAAAGAGAACTCCCAGAACTGCCTCAGAAATGGCAGGAAAGATGGGATAAGTGTGTGCGTTTGAAATGAGGGAGGATACTTTGAGGGATATTAATAGCAATGTATCTTTATTTAAGCCCTTTTTTTTTTAGGTTTTGATTTTGAGGAAGGGTCTCACTAAGTCTCCCAAGCTGGACTCAAACTTGGGATCCTCCTGACTCAACCACCCAGATTCCTGGGATTACAGGCCTGTGCTACGGGGCCCGGCTAAAATAAATAACCTTGTTCCCTTTCCACACTACTTACCTCAGTTAAAAATGTAGACAGCATCAGGTCCCCAGAGGGCCAGAGCAGAATAAATTGATTTTACTTGGCTCTGCAGGCCCTGAGAGGAAAGATAAATAAGAGACAATTATGGTTGTTAAAGCTAAAATACTTCTCAAGTAGGACTGGTGGAAAAAAGATGTAAGAATCCAGGGTGGCGTGGCTGGCAGAGAAGGCTGCTGGGACAGGGGGACAATTACAAAGAAGATGGACTGGAGCTTTCTCTGTCCTCACTGACAGTGAAGAGAGGAGAGGACCCCGGGAAGCTGGGGCAGGGGAATCCCACGTCTGAGCCTCGCCTGGACAATTTAGCAACTTAGCAAGACCCTGTCTCAAAAATTAAAAAAAAAAGGGGGGGGGTCGTTTAAGATGTAGCTCACTGTTAAGTCTCTGGGCTTGATCCCCAGTACTGCCCCCCCAGCCCCCCCAATAAAAAACAGAGAGAGAGAGAGAGAGAGAGAGAGAGAGAGAGAGAGAGAGAGAGAGAGAGGAAAGGAGCTGAGGATATAGACAGGAAAGTTGGGATTAGACAGTGAGAAGAACTTACATTAGGAAGTATTGTTAGAATATTGTTAGGTTCAGGAATGTGTCTCTGAGCTATATCCCCTGCCTGTTTTTTTAGTTTGATGTTGAGGGCCTCTCTTAGTTTTTAAGTTGCCCAGGCTGGTCTTGAACTTGCATTCCTCCTGCCCGAGCCTCCCAGAGTACTCGGTTGACAGGCGTGTGCCGCCCAGCCCACCTCTATGGCCTCTGGAACTTAGCTGCAGCACCAGTGGGCTGACACGTCCCAGGCTCCCGTGAGGAAAGGACTGGAATCAGGCTGTGCCGGGAGCTCTGGGCTCCTACCTGCAGGGGGTGTGTTTCAGAAGGAACCAGCCACCTTTCACCTTGCAGAATGGACTCCGGGCTGGGCCCCTGCTCTCCTAGTGAGACAGTCAACCCTCTAGGGCTAATGGAGCGTTGATAGGCCAGAGACGCTCAGCAGATGTGCTTCTGAGACCTGCGCGTGCTCCGTCCACTCCTCCCGTTCTTGGTCCCTTGGCGTGGGACTCCGCCCTCCGCCTGACTCACCTGTTGCCCTGCATTGCCCCCCGCAAAGCCAGGACCTGCCAAACAAAACACGAAGTTAGAGGCGGCCGCCGGCCGAGCCAGTGTTCGTGTGCAGGCGACCCGACCTGCCTCCCCGCTTGGCTGCTCACGCCGCGGACCTCTCCCTTCCTGCGGAGGCCCGAGCTCCTTGTCCCCCGCTGCCAGTCACTCCACAGGAGCCATGTGGTGTCACTGCCCCGTGGGTAACCGGCAGGAAGCGGGCCGGTAGCCTGACACGTAACGGGGTCCCGTGGGGTGTCCTCTGTGGACACAGATGGCTGGGGTAGGGGACGGCAGTGTGGCGGTGGGGCACGGCAGCCCTGCCCGGGGCACTGCCCGCCCATGGGGGGCCTGCAGGGGCTGCAGCAACTCAGCTGCTTGGTAGGGGCCGCCGGGACCGCCGCCCTTCCCTCTCTGGGATGGACTTTCAGCCCGAGAGCTGTGGCCACGTTTACCTACCACCTCTGTGCCATCTTGCCCAGCCCCCTTTAATTAATTAATTAATTAACTAGTTAATTTAGTTTTGCTGTACTAGGTTCAATCCCAGGGCTTTCACACTGAGCTACACCCTCAGGCCATTTTTTTTTTTTTTTTTTTTTAGTTTGATTTTGAGACAGGGTCTTGCTAACTTGCACAGGCTGGGCTCAGACTTGCAGTCTTCCTGCCTCAGCCTTCCAGAGGTCTCGATGACAGGCCCAAGCCACCAGCCCTCAGCTCCAGTCCTCGTTAAAAGACAAACACTTTTGGGTGCTTAATACCTAAAGCCAGTGGCAGCAGACTTCTCAGGAATTAGTGGCCTGCTGGGACAGCAGAGGGACACAGATGAGAGTGAGGAGTTTGGGTCACTTGGAGGAGAAAGGGTCAACAGAGAGCTGCAGACGCAGTGCCTGGCTCTGGGAGGACCGTGGAGCGCTCCCGCCGGGGTTTCGGGCGGCTAGGCCCTCTAGGGCAGGGAAGACAGAGACGGAAACTCACCCCTGTGTTCTGTGGTGCCTTCCCTCCCTTCCCTCCCCGGCTCCCTCCTTCCTTCCTTCCCCCCAGTGCTTTCTCCGGTGTCCCATGCCTTGCCTCCATCATGACCCTTAACCTCTCACCTGCAGCTTGGTCAGCGTCGGTCCTTCACAGAGGCCAAGCGTGCTGGCTCTGGAGTCAGAGCAGGGGTTGTCGTCACTGCACGCATGACCGTGGGAGGGTAACTTAACCTTGAATTTTTTCTGTGAGATGGGTGGTCTTGAGGATTAATGCAGACAGGCGCGTGCCGATGCACACACCTATGTGTTCACTTGTGAATCACCTAGCAGGCTGTTCCAGGGGGCCCGGGAGGAAGGAGGGCTGGAGAAGCACGCAGCATGCCGAGGCGGGCCCGGCCTTCATAGGACAGGACCTGCCAAGCTCGGATGGCTCCGGCTGTGGCCCTGAGCTCCCGGCTGGCCCTGGGACGGGCAGAGCCCTAACCGGCTGGTCCAACTGTTTGCAGAGGCTCCATGAGGAGCTGCACCTGAGCCCGGAGGACCTGGAGGACGTGTTCGATGCCCTGGATGGCGACGGCGACGGCTTCCTCACGCCAGAGGAGTTCGCTGCAGGATTTTGTGAGTTCTACGGGGGGCACAGGCCCAGGGTGGAGTTTGCCCGAGGCCGACCGCTGCCTGCCCAGCTCCTCTGTTCCCACCTCTGCCACTTCGGTGCCCCCTACGCGAGGGTGGGCAAGGCAGAAAGCTGGTATGGAAGGTGTAACAGGAAGGGGAGTATGGATGTCCAGCCCCTCCTTTCCTGCCTCAGTGAGCCCAAAAGCGGCAGGAGCCAGGCCCTGGGGCACAGGCCTCTAACCCCAGGACTCTGTTAGGCTGAATCAGGAGGATCAAAAGTTTGAGCCCGATCTGAGCAATGTAGCAACTTGGTGAGACCCAGTCTCAAAATTAAAACTAAGGAATGGACTGTGGATGTATTAGAACAAAGGCCCTGAACTCTACCCCGCAGTACTACAAAGAAAAGTGTCAGGACTGAGCAGCTACTTGTTACCTGACCCTGGCTAAGTCTTCTGAGTCGAGGGACCCCAGCTACAGGAAGTGTCTAGAAGGTTGGAACAGACCTGGCATTGTCAAGGTAACTAGGGGAAAGGCAAGCTGAGATTCAGGAACACAACAAAGGGTCCAGGTTAAACCAGGTCAGATCCACTAACAGGCAAAATTTCCCGAAAACTTGTATCCTGCAGGAGCCATGTGACACTCTTAGAAGTGTGTGATGTCCTTACTATAGATGGCTGTGATGGGGGATCAGGGACAGGCCTGTGTGAGCGAGGCTAGGGGGGCGTGGGGGCTGCCAACAGTGGCGCTGTCCATGGAGCCCAGGTGGTCAGGCTACCAGACACAGCAGAGGAAAGAGTCCCGGGATTTTTTTGGGGGGTGTCTTTTTATGGTAGTGGGCATCGAGCCTGGGCCCTTCACACTGAGTTACATCCCCAGCTCCTCCCCACCTTTACCTTTTTAGTTCTTGAGACAGGATTTTGCTAAGTTGCCTGGGCTGGGCTTTCACCTGCGATCCTCCTTCCCCACGCGCCCGCGTGGTAGGACGTCAGGACCGCAGCACGGCCCAGCCCTGCCCTCCTTCACGTAGGTTTGTTTTTGACTCACGTGTCATGTTTCATGCCAGGAATAGTGAAGCTGTACTTATCAGAGGGACTCATCAGCCAGACAGTGAGATGCCCTATCATTTCGTGATGTTACCACTGAAGTTCAGGGCTTCTTCAAGGGAGAAAAGGAATAGGAAATAGTAGATAGTTGAGTAAGTCCCTTTATCACTTTCATTGGCCAAAGCAAGTCACATGACCATGCATAATATGCCAGAGAACTGTAATTCTCCTGTCTGGGAAAGGTCTTATTCATGAAAGAAGAAATCAACAGAGAACCAGGCCTGGTGGCACAGGCCTGTAATCCTAGCATTCTGGGAGGCCGAGGCATAAAGATCTCAAGTTTGGGTCTAAATCAGGCAACTAATTGACTTAGAGAGACCCTGTCTCAGTTATCAGTAAACATAAGCTGGGGATGTAGCTCAGAGCAAAGGCCCTGGGTTCCATCCCCAGGACCACAGAGAGAAAGAAAGGAAAGGAGAGAAAGGAAAGAAGGAAGGAAAAAAAGAGAAAAGAAAGATGTTCTGCGTGGGGTTCTAGAGGGCGGAGAGCCCCAGCAGAGCCCTCGGCCTGTCAGCGTCTGCCTCGTCCCCAGATCCTGTCACCCCTGCAGCTTGCTAAGGGAAATGGCAAAGACACCAAACCCAGGGCATGGTGTGCAGGGACCTTTGCCACCGGGATGTCTCAGTCAGGACTAATTGAGGTCTTTGTGCTGTTTGAGCCAGGTCACTTCTTCTTCAGCCAGAATAACCCAAGTGAGGGGGAGGTGGCTGAGCAGATGTCCCCACCCCAGGAGGAGAAGGTGTACCAGTCCAGAGGGGCCGAGGCCTCGGGAGACAGGGACCACGATGAGGACGCCCAGTTTCAGATGCTCATGGACAAGCTCGGAGCCCAGACAGTTCTGGAAGAGTAAGTGGTGAGGCAACGGGCAGAGCCAGCTGACTTGTTGCCCCTTCAATGGCTCATGTCTGAACCAGGTCTCGCGGCACACACCTATCATCCCAGAACTCTGGGAGGCTGAGGCAGGAGGATCACAAGTACGAGCCTGGGCAACTTGGTGACTTAGCAAGATTCTGTGTCAAAATCAAAATAATTCAGAACAAAGGGCTGGATGTAGCTCTGTGCTAAGGCCCTAGAGCTCCCTCCCTAAAACTGTGAAACAAAGTTCTGTCTGCCAGCCCTGCAGTGCCAGCTCCCACACGAGGCGCTGCCAGCAGGGGGCCTTGCTTCCTACAGCCTGACCTTTGAGGGGGGCGCCTGTCAGTGTGGCAGCCTATCTCTGCATTTCACGTTTTTTTCTTTTGGTAAACATTCCTGTTCTCCTTCTCCTCCTCCCTACACCTTCCTCACTTCCTTGTTCTGTGTGATTGTCACAGACCGCGGGTCTCTTCCCCTCCCAGGGCTGCTCACACGCCATAGGGCTGTGTCTACCCCAGGTGACTTCTCCCCAGGGCCTCCTGTTACCACCCATTCCCCAGTGTTCCTGCCTCAGCGGAGCCAGCCTGGTCGCCAGGGCCATGGGCACCCCAGGCCCCTCTCCCCGTGTGTACCCGGTAGTCTCTCATATGGAAGCCTTCTGTGGTGCCTCTCTCAACAAACCAACTTATTCTGGCAGGGAACTAGGTGAGATATTAGCCAGATTGGACCAACCATCTCTTGGACATCCAGTGGCTCAGCTGAAAATTTTAAGTGGCTAAATTTTAAATAAAACAACATTTTGCTTTATTTGATTTTTTTTTTCCTAAAAAGTAATTTGGGGTAGAGTGACACATGGACTTAAGCCATGACATTTACAGCAAAGCAATAAAATAAGCCAGGCCTTGTGGTTCAGGCCTGTTGTCCTAGGACTGTGGAAGCTGGGGCAGGAGGATTGCAGTCTGAGCCCAGCCCAGGCAACATGGGGTCGTAAGGAGACCCTGCCATAAAATGGAACTAGGGGTTGAGGATGTAGCATAGTGCAAAGGCCACTGCATATAAAAAATAGTAAAGTAGAAAATAATGAGATGTGGTAGACAGTATAGCTGGCAGGAACCAGGCAATGGCCGACAAGTCATGAGGCATTTAGTCCTCTCTAAGCATTTATCCTTGTTGCTTCGGCCTCTGAGTCTGGGATGGGGTGCACATTTCATGCAAGATGGGAACAGCTTAATGCCTGGAGCTGATGTTTCCCCGGGAAGAGAAGGGATCATGGTGGAAAATGATAAAGAGGGTAAACAGGAGGAGTGGCACACCATATGGGCCAAAGCTTCATGAACTGCTCAGCAAATAGTACAGTGTGTGCCAGGCAAGACAGGTCAGGATGTGCAGGAGGCTGCTGGGAGGCCCTAACCTGGAAGTAGTTGAAGCTTGATCCCGGAAGTAGATGTAGCTGTGGGAGGAGTGATGACTCTTCCGGCCTCAAAGGGGCTGGTGTAGGCTGCAGTCAGGATTGCATGGGGTTGTTGATGGAGCATATTCAGTTTGTGCATATGAGTCACCTGACTCGTCTTCACCTAGAACAAGAGGCCGAAGCTCAGTGGCAACTGCCAGGGATCCGGTGAAGTTACCTGCTTGGTGTGAAAGGGAAGGCAGTGTGGAGAGCCAGGGTACTTCCATGAAAGGGGAGTTTCCCCACTCATCCCACTCTTTGGGGATGGACACTTACCTGGCAAGGATCTCAAGTCAAGAGTTCTGTCTGTGCAGAACTGGGCCCAGAGAAGTGGAGACTTTGAGGGAGTCCATAGAAATGGATTCACAGAAGATGATGGGCAGAAATTCCCACATCAATGACATGGGCTCACAGTGTACCATGCCCGTATGTCAGTGTTCTCCAGCCTTATTGACACCACCAGGAACTGTAGATTGGGCCTTTTACGCAACAGATTGAGTTCTCACAGTTCTGGAAGCTGGGTTATCTAAGACTAAAGTGTTGGCAGATTTGATGTTCAGTGAGGTCACTTTTCCTGGTTTGATCTTTTTTTTTTTTTTTAAAGTCATACTAGGGATTGAATCCAGAGCCTTTGCACTGAGCTACATTCTCAGGCCCTTAATTTTTTTATTTTTATTTTAGTTTTGAGACAGAATCTCACTAAGTCACTAATTTGCCCAGGCTGGGGTTGATTTTGCAATCCTCTTGCCTCAGAGTGCTGAAATCACAGGCTTGTGCTACCATGCCTAGCTGCTTTTCTAGGTTCATAGATAGCTGTCTTCTTTCTGTGTTCTTGTGGTAGAGAAGGTGAATTCAGATCTGCTTTTAAAGGGCCCTAATCTCGTTCATGAGGGCTCTGCTTTCATGACCTAAGCACTCTCAAAGTCCCCCTTGTTAATACTGTCACCTTGGGGAGCTAGAAATTCCACACACGAGTGGGGGGTGGGGTATAAGCATTCAGGCAGCAGTAGAGAGCATCTGTCCCAGGGATGGGAGGTCATTATAATGTCTCTTTGAGACCCTTTAGCCTCTGAACCCTTTGTGATGTCTGTGTGGTGCAGTCCCCTACATAGTAAATATCCACAACATGGTATGCGAGGTATGTTACCTTTTCCCTTCTGGAACACAATACCTGACACCCACAACTTAAGGGAAGAAAGGTTTATTTTAGCTCATAGTTTTAGGAGGTCTCAGAACATTCATGAGTGTCTGGCAATGGTAGAAAGGCATGGTGGAGTACCTAGCTGGATAGAAGTTGCTCATGGCATGGGCATACAGGAAGCAGAGAAAGTGAAGAAGGAAGGCGCTAGCAAGAGATTTACAACTTTCCAAGTTGTGTCCCAGTGGTCCACCCCTTCTGACCAGGCTCTATGTCTTAACAGCACAGGAAATCAGTGGGTAAGCCCCACCATTGAACTGCCATCCAAACGCAGGCTTTTGCGGGACATTCCAGACCCACACCTTAGGGTGGAGGGGGAAATGGAACTCATTCTGGGAAGCAGAGAGTTTCCTTATTTCCTCTTCTCGCTTCTCAGATTTCCTCATGTCATTCTGCACAGTGCTGGGTTTATAAGAGTCGCTGATAAATACTTGGTGGTTGGATGAGTGGTTGGATGGATGGATGGATGGATGGATGTGTGTGGGGTAGGTGGATGGGTGGATGGGTCGATGCGTGGGTGGATGGATGGAGGAGTAGGTGGGAGGACAGACCAGCAGGTGTTCTCAATGCGTACATAGGTGGATGTTTGGATGGGATGGCAACAAGAAAGGAGGGAAGTGAAGGAGCAAGGGTGGGAAGGAGGGAGCAGGGAAGGAAGGAGGTGATGACCAACCAGAGCTGGGCTCATTTCTCTGGGGCCTCTTCTCCGTTGAGTGCGAGGGTCAAATATAGGCCCCAAGAATGCTGGTAAGATGTCCTCAGCAAAGGTTATTTCCAAGAAAAGTTTCTGAAACATAGTGCTTGCTATGTATGCATGAAGGAGTTTACTCTTTATCCTAAGGGTCCCTGCCACGGCTCCCTCAGACCATGTTGGTTTTAGAGTTGTACAGCCACAAATGAGACATATGTGTGACTTACCCCGATCGCTGACATAGATGTTTGGGCCTGGGGAGGGAGAGCAGAGCACATGCGGCGTTCCTCCCCACATCCCCTGCCCCGTGACCAGCATGGCCCTCTGGCTTGGCCCCTGTGCCAAGTGCATACATGTGGTTCCGGGGATGCTCCTGGGCCTGTCAACCTGCATCTCGTCTCTGCCTGCCTCCTGGTCCTCTGACTTCTGCTTGTCTCCCCATCTGTGCGCCCGAGTCCCTCAGACCTGCTCCTTCCCCTGCCCACGCCTGCCAGTCAGTCACTCCCAGTGTCACCAGGCCCGGTGGGGTGCTGTGCATTCTCTCTTCCTTTCCCCGCAGTGACAGCTGCACAGCCCCGTCCCATGACCCGTCTTTACTTCTCCGCCAGGAGCGCAGCTTCTGGGGCGACGAGCTCTCTCCTTTGGCTGCCTTCATCCTCCCTGGCCCGAATCCCTGGGCCCCCCCTCCTCCTCCTGTGTGTTTAAGCTTGTGAGCGTGTGGCTGTCTGCCCTCTGTGCCCCTTGCCCACCCCTCACATGCATGGAGAAGGGAGCTGCCGAGCAAGGTGGGTGAGGAGGGAGACATGTGGTCAGAGTGCCCTGAGCATGACCCGGCTCTCGCACCCTGGGGGTGATCGTGGGCAGCGCGCTGCCTCTGTTTCCCCTCCTGTGCAGAGGGTGATGACGGTACAGCCTCAGAGTGGCAGCGAGGAACAGAGAGCTGACAAGAACTCAGTAGACGCCTGCCGCTGTCATGTTGGATGCCCATGGTGCTGATGTTTCCGGCTGTCAGCCTCCGGCCCGGACCCCCGCGCCCCACTCACTGAGGGGTCCCCTTCTCCATCCCACCACGAATGCCTTGCAGAGAGAGTGACATCAAGCAACTGTGGCTGCAGCTGAAGAAGGACGAGCCCAGCTTGCTGTCTGACTTCGAAGGTCTCCTGTCCAGGGTCTTCTCCCAGCTCCAGGAAGCCCACGAGGAGAAGCGTGAACTGGAATGCGCTCTGAGCAGGTGGGTGTCCTGCAGGTAAGCCGGGACGCTGCCGGCTGCACGGTCCCGTGAGAGGTCCTGCGGTGCTCCTGTGTCACTCCAAGGTGCGCTGGAGCTCTATGGCTGTCAGGATCTGGCTACTTTAAAGCTTACTCACATATTAAACACTTGCTGTATGCTATGTGCTATTCTAAATACCTCATGTACACTAGCTCATTTGATTCTCAACCCTCTGGAATGGGACTTAGCTGCTATTATTCATAGCTTAGGAATGCAGTCATAGCACCATGCTGGCTCACGGCCACGAATGGGCGGCACACAGAGTTGGCGCAGGCCTGCCGTCTGGGCATTCCGAGAGGCTGAGGCAGGAGGATCACAAGTTTGAGTCTAGCTGGGGTAACTTAGAGAAACCTTATCTCAAAATCAAAAATGAAAATATTGGCCTGAGGATATAGCTCAGTGTGAAAGCGCTGGGCTTTGTTCTTAGTAGCACAAAACCAAAACCAAAAAGCACCCATCTGTTGTGAGCTTGGACGTGGGAGCCCAGGACTGAATATGAGTAAGAAGTAGAGCTCTTGGCTCTGGGTGGAGTCAGGAACCGGGGCTCTGTGGCCGGAGCTGGGGAACCACCAGTGGGCTGCATTTGCCCTGGGCCTTTGCCATGCCCGAATGCCCAGGTGTGGGCGTGTGTCGGCACTCTGGAGCCCAGGGCCCGAACCCCAAGTCCCTACCCCGTTAGGAATCAGGCTGCGCAGCAGAAAGTGAGTGTTTACAACCTCTCCCCATGGCTCACGTGGCCACCTGTCAGGTCAGCAGCGGCTGCTCCTAGGAGCATGAGCCCTACCATGAGCTGTGCACGTAAGGGATCCAGGCCGTGCACTCCTTGTGAGAGCCTGGTGCTCTGAGGTGGAGCTGAGGTGGTGATGCTAGTGCTGGGGAGTGGCTGCAAATGCAGATTGACAGTAGAGTGAGTTGCATAATTAGTCCATTATATTATATATTATAATGTAATAATAGAAGGAAAGTGCACTGTAAACATAATGCCCATCAACCATCCTGACACCACATCCCTAACCCTGGCTATGGGAAAATTGTTTTCTGAGAAACTGGTCCCTGGAGCCATGGAATGGGGCAGAAATAAGTTTGAATCTTGGTTTTGATACTTACTGGCTGTGCAGCTTGGTCAAGTTCCTCGATGTCTCTGATATATTAGCTTCTTTATGTGTGAGATAGGGCTGGTAATACATCTGTCTTGTGGCATTCTGTGCGTTAGATGTTTTCACACAAGTAAGTCTTTGGAATGGGACTTGTGTAAACGTAGCCGACAAATGTCAAAAGAATTAACTCTTGTCTGAAATAAGCATCTTTGATAGTCTTAGAGCAGTGGCTGCCAACCTTTTTGGTACCAGGGATCGATTCTGCTGATCTGCCGGGAGGTGGAGCTCAGGCGGCAACGTGAGTGACGGGGAGCAGCGGTAAATACAGATGAAGCTTTGCTTGCTCACTTGCTACTCACCTCCTGGCGTGTAGCCAGCTCTTTTTAGGCCCTGGGGCAGGGGTCCGAGACCCTTGCCTTACAGGATTTGTCCAGCTGAGGCAGAAAACTAGAGTCCTGGTACCGTGAGAGGTGACATGTAGAGCTCTTATTATTCTGCTAGAGAGCGTGGTATTGTGGTGTACACAGGCCTCCGTCCTGGGCATCACCAGGAATGTCTTAGGAGGTTGTAGATGCTTAGGGCCCACACCAGCCGTACAACTCACAGATACCCAGTGCTTTGTGTGTGGATTTGAGCCCTGTGGCTTGGAGTCACTCATGCACAGCTTTGCAGCCTGTTTGCTGTGTGGCCTTACTCAAGCCCTTCCCTCCCCGAGCCTTGGTTCCCATCTCTGCAGTGAGGGAGTTGGATTCATTGCTGAGCCTGTCTTTCCCCGATGCCCTCCCCAGCGAGAGTGACCGGGAGGAGCCGCAGCAAAGCCAGACAGTCCTCTCTCAGAGTTGCTCTCTTATCCGCTGAGGAGGGCAGCTGCTTCCAGGGTGGGGGAGGTCTCCCAGCCCCCAGCTGAGTGTCCTCTGCAGGCCAGCTGTGCTGGGCACACTCCCATGGGGGGACACGGCAGTGCTCGGGCACCTCTTATCCCTGATATCCATTGCCACGTGGCCTTGCTAAGTGCTTTTGCCCTAATTTAGTAATTGCTTTCACAGTTCTTGAGATGGAAGTCAAGGCCTCTTCTGGCTGCTGTGCAAAGCTGTCTCAGGCAGAGCACTTCCAGTCCTTGAGCCTGACCCCTGCCCATGTCCATGCTGGCTGCTGCTGCCTCGGGCCAGCTAGGCAAGGCCAGCTCCAGGCTGGGGACTTATCTGGGGGTGACCCTTGGCGCATAGCCAGAGATCTGCCGCAGGGCGAGCAGAGCCCTGGGGCGGCGGGGGAGGGACCGACCTGGTGTCCTTCCCTGGGCTGGGCGGCCTCTGTACTTTACCTCTCTGGGCACAGGTTCTTTGCTGGCAACATGAGTGACTAGAATCAGTGTTTTTTAGATTTTTGTGACTGTGACTGCCTGGATGAAAAGCGCTTACATTGCGAAAAATAAATATATGTATAATATCTGTGTATATATGAAAAGTTTTACAAAAGGCTGTTTGCCCATATTACATGTGACATGTTCTGATATTTTGTACTGGCATCTCCTTCATTCTGTGTTTTATTCTATTTTTGAGATAGGGTCTTGCTCTGTAGTCTAGGTGGTCATAGATTCACTACGGAGCCCATGCTGACCTTGAACTCACAGCAGTCCTCCTGCCTCAACCTCCAGAGTGCTAGGATTCCAGGTGTGCACCATCATGCCTGGCTAATTTTATGGGAAGCTGGGGTATTGAACGCAGGGCCGTGTGCATGCTAGACAAGTGCCCTAAATGCTGAGCCACTCCCCCAGCCCATCTTTCATTCTGTGTTTTGAAAGGTTGGTCGTACCCTGCTGGGGCCACAAGGTCTACAAGGGCACCTGTAGCTCAGAAGTCATTCAAGAACCTGCAAATCTTTATTGATATGTGGAATCCCTATTAGCTGCCTAGTACTTAAATGAAATTCTTGCCGGGCCTGCTAGCACGGGCCTGTCATCCCAGCACTGTGGGAGACTGAGATGGGAGGATCACGAGTTCGAGCCCAGCCTAGGCAACTTAGTGACTTAGTGATTTTCTGTTTCAAAATCAAAAATAAAAGTAGGCTCTCAATGCAGCTCAGCATGAGGTTCCTGGGTTCCCTCCTTAGTGTCCCCAGAAAAAAAAATCAAATAAGATTCTTTGCAGAAGTCAGGTGTCCTGAGTCATATTTTAGGGAGGGAGTTTGGAAGTTTCCACTTGTTGGGGAGAATAGGACGTGCCTGGCTTTGGAAGAGGAAGTAGGAGAAGGTGTTGGCCACGCCGGGTGTCAAAAGAATTAACTCTTGTCTGAAATAAGCATCTTTGATAGTCTTAGAGCAGTGGCTGAGCCTGCAGGAACCCAGGGACCTCAGGTCCGGGGTTCTGTTGTGTCCTCCAGGCCCCTTTTCGGCTGAGTTGCTACCTGTAAGCTCCACCTGTCGCTGATGACAGAGGTGTGTGCCCGTCCCCAGTTGGGCCCAGGAGAAATGGCACCTGCTGATGACCTGCAGATGAAGCAGCTGGCATTTCACCACTGTGTACTCGTCCCGGGTGGAGCCAGGCAGACAGAACATAGAGCCCTCATTGTCGCTGAAGAGCGTGCATTCTTGGAGGCTGAGGCAGGAGGGTCACACGTTTGAGCCCAGCCTGGCTAATTCAGCAACTTAGTGAGACCCTGTCTTAAAATAAAAAGATCAAAATGGGCTGGGGATGTAGCTCAATGTGAAAGCCCTGGGTTCACTCTCCAGTACCACATATTAAAAAAAAAAAAAAAAAAAGAGTTTGTGATGACACTAACTAGGTAGGACTTATCCCCAGAGATATGCTGTTTGGGCTGCCCAGAGAGGTGGCAGGATGTGGAAACACCAGACAGGGTCACTATGGGTAGCAGCAACCCCTGCTCACTCCACTGTGCCCTCTCCCAGGAGTCAGTGGCACTGACCCCAGAGGGGTCCAGCCTGAGCCTGACTGGGGAGGATGTGTACTGCCTGTCCCCAGCTCCCCAGGCCTGGCTGTGACCTGAGGGTGACAGCATTGCTGTGGAGAGTGGGAAGGGCTGCCCCAGCTTCCTCCCTGTGGCCACGCCAGGTCCCAGGAGAGAGGAGGTGTGTGGAGTTGGGGAGCCCCTGAGGTCCGGGTGTCCTCCTCAAAGTGTCCTGGCTGTTATCAGAAATAACCAGGTCTCTTTTACTCGATTGCCATGGATTTTTGAAAATTGCATGTTTGAACTAGAAGAAAGGGGCAAGGAGAGCTCATATTTGGGGATCAGAATTCTGATGTTCTGGTTTGGATTTGGAATGTCCCCCAGAAGCTTATGTGTTTGGAGGGTGATTCAATCATGGGGTGAATGCGGTGATTTCCTGTGCTGCTAAGAAGCGGGACCTGGTCAGAAGGGCCAGGTCGTGAGGGTGTGACCCGGAAGGATATAGGCTAGCTCTGCTCGTTACATGTCTCTGATGCCGGGGCAGCTTCTCTCTGGCTAGGCCTCCTCCACGCCCCTGCACCATTACCAGCACCCATGGATGGACTGAGACCTGAAACTCTGAGCTAAAATAAACCTTTCATCCTCTAAGTTGTGGGTGTCAGATACTGTGTCACAGCAATGAGAAAGTGATTAAGACACTTGGTACCATGTTTGACATGTGTGTGCCAGGAGATGTAGCCCCAGGCCCACGGTGCGAGGGGCTTGGCAAGTCCACTGCAAGAGCCTGGTGCTGGGGCTCAGAGCCTGAGCCTCTGGAGGGGGGGCTCTGCTCCCTCGGTGACCACATTTTCTCTCTGAGGATGTGGGGTGCAGGTGCAACAGAGCCATGCTTCCTGCCTCCGCTATGCAGAAACTCAGAGAGCTGTTCGTCTCAGCATGAGGGCTCAAGATGGTGTACCCCAGGTGTGGCCAGCCTTGGGTACCCCCTGGGATGTGCTGAGGAAAGAGGAATTGTTTGGGGCTGTGTATAAAACAGGCAATACAGTAAGTGCAACAGAGGTACAAAAAAAAAATCTCACAATGGTTTAAGAAATCTGATGAATTTGTGTTGCTGGTATCCCAAACCACCTTGCCGTGAACTGCGCATGCTTGGTCTAGACATGAGGAAGAACTTGCAGAAGGCCTCTGGAGTTTCTTTGCCATGGAGCCTTAGTTACTTACTCGTTGCTGGGACGGAGTACCCGCCACCCACGACTTGAGGGAGGAAAGATATATTTTAGCTCATAGTTTCAGAAAGTCACTTTATGGCTGGCAAGGAGTGAAGCACATGGCAGAGCCGTAGCTGGAGGAAAACTCTTCACTGCATGGCAGACAGAGCTGAGTGAGGGGAGAAGGACAGAGCTACCCTTCGGGATTCTGCCACAGTGGCCGCACCTTCTGAGTCCAGCCCCTCTGACCAGGCCTGCTTCCCAACAGCACATCAGCACTTTACCACATCCAAATATGTGTGGCGTTTGGAGGACATGCGGATCTAGATGCTCTGCGTTTACCTTCTCTTGGAAAAACAAAAGCTGCTTGAAATCTCTGGGGGCAGAGGAGGATGCTCTCCGGAGCAGCAGTCACTCTGGATCTTTGGACACATCACCTGGGGATGCCAGGTTCCCATTCCGCGGGCCAGCTCTCTTGGTTGTGGGCAGTAGGTTGGAGTCTGAAGTGTTAGAGTATCAGGGTGAAGGTAAATTACGTGGTGTCTGAGGAGGGAGCACTCTGAGCTCTGAAGAAAGGTCCTTCCTGGACCAGACACCCCCCTAGCTGAGCTTGAGCCTGCCATCCTCCTGCCTCAGGCTCCCAGAATCCCAGAGTGCTGGGATTCCGGGCCTGTGCCACCCCACCTGCCACTGGGGGATTTTTAAATCGAAAGATAGAGTCCTAGTTTCTTCCCTCAGAGACACTAAACCTGAATGTCTCAGGGAGGAGGCCCAGGAGTAGCTTCGGGGGCACATGCCGGATGTTCCTGATGCAGGAAGGCCACAGACCACACTTGGAGACATGCTGCCCTCAAGGGCTTTCCCCAAAGGCTCCACCTTGCCCAGCTGTGCCCCAGGAAGCCCTTCTGGCCTGTACGGGAGGTCCTGTCCTGTCCACATCGTGAGAGTAAGAGGGTTTTTGTTGTTGTTCCATTTATTTATTTATTTTTGGGACAGAGTCTCTGCAGCCCAGGCTGGTCCTGAACTCACTATGGAGCCCAGGCTGGCCTTGGACTCACCACAATCCTCCTGTCTCAGCCTCCCTAGTGCTGGGATTGTAGACATACACCACCACGTCCAGCTTGTGTGTTGCTGGGGAATCAAATTTGAATACTGAGCGCTTGACTTAGTACTTTTTCTAGGCAAGTACTCTAACTGCTAAGCCATTCCTCCAGCTCTGTTGTTGTTTCGTTTTTAACAGGATCTTGCTGTATAGTCCAGGCTGGTCCTGGGTTTACTGTGTAGCCCAAGCTGGCCTTGAACTCATGGCAATCCTCCTGCCTCAGCTTCCTGAGTGCTAGGATTACAGATATGTACCACCATGCCCAGCTAATCTTTGTGTGGTAGTGGGAATTTGAACCCAGAACCTTGTACATAGTAGGCAAGCTCTCTAACCACTGAGGTATAACCCAACACCCCCAGATAAAAGTTCTCGGTGACGACTCTTGGTGAGGTAATCAAACTTATTCAAATGGGTGTGTTCCAGGGAGTTACTGTCAGCAGAGGTGGAAGCACTCAATGAACACTGCCCTGTGATTGTGCGCGCGGCCGGTGGGGACAGCCCGCACTCTGCACACACCGCAGGCACCCTTTCGTCCACCGACTTTCAGGGTGAGAGTAAACAGCAACATCAGCTCACCCAAGGCGGCAGAATCCAGTTGGGAAGGAGCCGCCCGCCTCCAGCACCCAGGTGGCGACCGGCACCTTGGCGGGATTCTCCGTGAACTCTCACGTCCTCCTTCCAGTCATCCACGCTGTCATTGTACCTGGGGCGGGAGAGCCACGTAGGGAAGGAGAGACATCCGCATCCGCCACTTGGAGACGTAGAGTGAGACTGAAGCCTGACAGAAGCTGGCATGCTGTGCAGAGCCTGCAGCTGCGGGGAGGCGGCGGCAGGGGGCAGTGTGGAGCCCGAATCACCATTTGATTCTCACCACAAGCACAGAAGGCTGAGATGGGACCTGCAGTCCAGAGAGAATCCCCATTGTATGGTCAGCTTGTTGCGGAAACACGGGACTCTGGGAGGCTGAGGCAGGAAGAGCACATGTTTGAACCCAGCTGGGCAGCTCAGTGAGGCGCTGTCTCAAAAATCAAAAATTATAGAAATAAACTGGGCATGCAGTAGCCCGGGGTGAAGGCCCCAGACTCCAGCAAACTGCCCTGTGAACTTGCTGGTCTTGGCCCCAGCATGCTGCTGGCCCACCCCATCCCTCCTGCTCAGGCCGGTTCTGGTGGAATTCGGAATGCTAAAGTCCCGAATGCAGGCCTACAGAGGTGTTAGTTAACACATCAGGCAGCCCAGAAGACATCGTGGTACCACAGGACTCGAGTTGCGGCTCTCCTTCCTGCCCTGGCCTTTGATAATTTGACCTCTTCATACTTTGGACCCTCATCTTCTTCACATGCTTTTTGAGCTCACAGTCAGGGTGGGGTGGGGGCTCCTCTTGTCTTTGTAAACCGGGAGACACTGATCTGACCACTGCTTACCACCCCCTGGAAACACGGAAGGCCAGCCACTCCAGCCTGTGGCCGCTTCTGAAACTCTGCCTCGAGTTCAAGTTCTTGAAATGGGTCTGCAGGGTAGAGAAATGCCACTTGTTCCCAAGGCCAAGGCTACTCCACCAAGGAGAGGGAGCAACTCAGCAACTTCAGCAACTTGGGGTACGTTGCTGCCCAGAACCTGGGCATGGCTGAGCCCTCCCGAAGTTCCTGTGGTTTCCCGTCACACACAGAGGCAGAGGAGAGAGAGGGAGCAGCTGCGAAGCATTCCCTTCGGCCCTGGGGGTGCCGAGCAGGAGCGCGCCACACCCCCTTAAAGCTCACAGTGCAGAGCGCACTCTGTGAGGGTTAATTAGCTTTCCCGGCCCCTGCAGGAGGCTGGCAGGGTAAGTTACTGCGAACCACAGCTCCCCCGGGTTCCCCATGAATGAGCTCTAAGGCCTTGAGTGCAGCCCACGCTGTGGGGGAACAGTAGGGATGTGATACCTGCACTGTGCTGTAGCTCCCACCGTCCCCGGGCCCAGAGCCCCACAGTCACACAATACACACACACACACACACGAGCCCCACCGCCCCCCCCCCCACACACCCTTGCGCACGCATGCATGTGCATGGAAACATCCTAGAAGAAGACAACATTTGCCAGAGCCTGGACATACACTAAGCTATATCCCAAGACCATTTTTATTTTTGATTTTGAGACGGTCTCACTACTTTCCTGAGTTGCCCAGGTGGGGCTTGGCTTGAACCCTCAACCCTCCTGCCTCAGCCTCCCTGAGTGCTGTGATGGCAGGCCAGTGCTGGCAATCCAGGTGACACCAGGGAGTCTGCAGGGTAGGGAAATACCACTTGTTCCCGGTGACATTTTATCCTATTAGTTATTTGGACCTTGATTTTTTTTGGTCCCGATTCCAGTGGGGCTCATTCATTCAGATCTGTTGTGGCCCCTGTGGCAGTCAGTGTTATAACTGTACTCCTTCTCCTTGCCTGTTGAAAATCTCCCTTTCTAATCCTCAGCACCACATAAGTTGGGCGTGGTGGCACACGCCTGTAATCCCAGCACTCGGGAGGCTGAGGCAGGAGGATTGCTGTGAGTCCAAGGCCAGCCTGGGCTCCATAGTGAGTTCAGGACCAGCTGCTAGCCTTGGCTACAGAGCAAGACCCTGTCTCAATAAATAAATAACCGTCCCCTTCTTTCCTGGACTCAGTCTATCCTCCTCCCCAACCCCGTACTTCCTGCCCTCCTCCCTTCAGCAGGGTAGGCCACCTCCTCTACACTGTCCTGGCCAGAGCGCGGAGTCAGGCAAAGCCCAGGAAGGCACCGCCTGCCATCAACTTGATGGTGCGTGGCCTTGTAAATTGCATTGCCGCGGTCTTCAGCGTTAGAGTTTTGCGCACAGGTCCCATGGGACATCAGGGTCCGTCTGCTTGCTCGTGGTCTTTCAGAGATAGCCCCGACCTAGATGAACCAAGAGAGTCTGGGACTACTGAAAATTAAATGGTCCAAGAGAAGCAGAGGGTGTCACTAGGGCTCAGAGGAGGGACTGGCTGGGGTGGGAGGAGCGATTCCCCACGGGGAACACCAGTGTGCGTGTTTGTGTACATTAGGCAGCTTGGTGGGTTTAGAAATCATGGTAACAAAGATCTACAGAATAAGCAGACGTGACCAGGCCTGTTGGCCCTGGCCTGTAAGCCTAGCATGCTGGCAGGCTGTGGCAAGGTAGCCAGTTCAGGCTCTGGGCAACTTAGCCACTTAGTGAGACTGTCTCAAAATCAAAGATAAAAACGTGGTCTGGGGATACAGCTCAGTGGGAAGCCCCTGGCCTCGATCTGCGGTCCCATGGATGGGGGTGACAGGAGGGGGAAGACCCCCTTTTGTTTATTTAAGGCTTCGTTCTGAACTTTTGTCACCCGCACTGTTCTGTTTTTCTTGACAATGCTGGGAGGAAGGAATGTTAGGCCAGTGCGACCCTGGACAGGAGGCCAGAGCACTTACCCTAGGGGACACTGAGGAAGTGACTTGGTTCTGGGATCGGGGATCAGAACACTGGTCCTCTGACATCTGAGGTGGCTTTGTGATGTTACCTGTGGGAAGAGCGCCGTGGTGGTCCCATTCCTGGGACAGATGTGTTCTGACCTGGGATTGTCACTCAGGCCTGGAGAGTCTCCACGTGGCCTGCTTCCCCAAAGGCTTAGTTCCATGTACACAATTGGGCCCATGATGTCTGATGCCCATTTGGGGCCCCAGGGCTTTTTCAGAGTGGAACCAACCTTGGGGATCCAGGGCCAACTTGGGGACCCCTGAAAGGTTCTAGCTGCCTCCTTCCATTTGCCTTATGGTAGTTTATAAAATAACTTGATTCCTGAAAAGTAAGCTGGCACATGAGCACGAAAACCAGGGTATTAATTTAATCAAGTAAAACTTAGAACACAATATAACACATTTAGTAATATCATAAAATTAATGCCCTGCACGGTTATTAGGCATGAATATAAACAGTTTCCGTGAATGATGGTAATTGGAGTTGCTCTTATAGAGCCAAATCAACTTTTAAGTTGCTCTCTTTGCACTTTATTAGGTCTCCAGTATTTATGTAGTTGGAATCACCATCTAAAGTTTTCCTGACACCACTTGCCACCTACCAGTGGAGAGTCTTCAAACCCAGGAAAGGAATTCAGGACCAAGGGCAGCCATCTTACATCCTGAAAGTTCAATACCATGGGCCTTTTCTTATTATTTTCCCTCCAAGGTTTTCTTTTCTATTCTTCTTTCTTTCTTTCTTTCTTTCTTTCTTTCTTTCTTTCTCTCTTTCTTTCTTTTTTTGATTAGCTGAGAGCAAAAGTGACAATCTGAAACATTTGTCATTTACCGAGAAGAGATGTCTTACCTCAGCCAAAAACATACCGGTCACGCCAGGGATGTAGAACACCTTTCTTAAAGATAAGACCCCAGCTGGGGGAGTTCTTGAAGGGCTGTCATCTCTTCTTGGAGAACTTTCATCTTCTGTGGAGGCCATTGTTATACGGTTGCTAAAAGTCAAGTTTCCGGTCTTGAGTGTACAGCCAAGAGCAGGAACTCAGAGTTAGTGCTCTGTTGTGAATGCCCTTGGCCTTGAAGTCTCACACGAGTTTCTTTATCTGGGTCCAATTTTTGGTTTCTATGGAGATGGAAGAATGCCAGTCAAAATCGCATCATGTTCAATACTAAGTGTGTCCTCCTGCAGTTATCAAGCAGGGGGAGGACAGAGGAGGCTGGGCTGTGGCAAAGCCTCCAAAAGGAGGAAGGTCTGGCCTGCGTGAGAGCCCAACGTGGATGTGAGAGGAGGGTGTGACAGGAAGGAGGATTCAGGAACCTTGTTCCCATCCTTTATATCTTATTGGAAATCTCCCTGATGCCTGTCATATTTTGGATCTAGAATGTCTCCCAAAAGCCCCCTGTTTGGAAGGGGATTCAACCATGGAGGTTAATCCATTGAATTCCTGTGCTGTTAAGGGGCAGAGCCTGGCTGAAGGGGCGGGTCACAGGGGCTTACCTTGAAAGGGCGCACGCTGGCAGTCCTCATTTTCTTTGCTTCCTACCTTACCATCTGTGAGCAGCTGACCTCTAGCTGGGTCCTCTACCATGCCAGCCACCCATGAACACACTGAGACCACTCTGCCCCAAACCTGTGGCCCAGAGTCGATCTTTCCTCCCTTAAGTTGTGGGTGTCAGGTATTGTGTCCCAGTGATGAGAAAGTAACTAATACAGTACCTTTTAGAACTGAGAACTACAGCCATTTCCTCAATTCTTGAGGTCTCTTGAACAAAGAGCAGGGTGGCTTACTATCTTGGAGATAGAATGGCAGACCCAAAACTGTGTGTGTGTACATACGTGTTACACACTCACCACAGACTTTAAAAGCCATAGCAGTAGCCTATTCCCAGAGAATGGAGAACAGAGCGGCTCTGCCACTGCATGGCCAGAGGACAGGTTTAACTTCACAGCCCCCTGGGGTTACAGATACACCATATGACAATATCCAGTTTCAGGTCAAATGCTAACTCCAGATCCTTCTTTGTCTTCCTCATTTTCTTATGTCTGGATATAATACCCAAAAATCACAAATTAAAGAAGAGATTTGTTTAGCTCACAGTCTCAAAGGCCTCAGTCCATGAGTGGTTGCCCAGCTCCAGGGCATGGCAGAGGACCTGTGGCAGAGGACAGTTGCTTACCATGTGATGGCCAGGAAAGAAGAAGGGATAAACGGGGGACAAGAATAAACCCTTAAGGTCATGCCCCCAGTGGCCCACCCCTCCAACCAGGCCCCACCCTCCCAACAGCATAAGCTGTCCATGAGCGAATCTATTGGTGAGCACAAAGACCCATAGTCCATCACCATCCAAACGCAGGAGACGTAGGGGAGACACGTTAGATCTAAACTTTAATGTTGCTGTTTAACTTTGGAAAAGCATTGGAAGTAAGATCTACAAAGAGAAGAGGGAGCTGAAAAGGGCCATCCCTGGGAAGTTCTGCAGGCTCCATTCCCACAGCTGTAGTTGTTACACACTCACTACTATCCTACGGGTTCTTCAGAGAGACAGAAGGTGCTAAGAGTGAGAGTGGGCCTAGGGACATTTCACAGTTCCTCCCCCCCCCCCCCCCACACCCTGAGCCAGCCTCCCTCTGCCACACCACCTGACTCTGGCTCCACACCTGGCATGGTATGGGTACTGAGGCAGGGTGGTGGCCTTTTCCTTCACAGTCAGAGGTGTGGAGATTGCTGTCATTACCGTCATGAAATCTTCTGAGAGACTCAGGAGAGATACGGACCTCACAAGCCTATTTATTTCAGGGAAAGTCTACTGATAGGATGATGTCTGGTGGCACTGGTGTAGACAGATGGAAGAGGCATCCACACGGGGAGTCAGATTAACCAAGGCACTGTACAGGACAGAAGCTCTCTGGTATGGTTTAGATCTGGAGTGTCCCCCAAAAGGCTCATGTTTGGCAGGTGATTCAATTATGGGGGTTAATCCATTGATACCCTGTGCTGTTGAGGGGGTGTCTGAGGGAAAAGGGTGGAGCCTTGGGACATGACCTGGAAAGTTATTCCTCCCTCTAGCTCTGCCATTCACTCTCCTCTCTGCTTCCTGTCTGGCCTTGCTACGAACAGCTTCGCTCTGGCTAGGCCCTCCACCGTGCCCTTCTGCCATTGCTGGCCGGCCTCTCATGAACGGACTGAGACATTCTGAAACTGTGAGCTAAATAAACTTCTCCTCCCTTAGGTTTAGGTTTTGGGTGCAGTCTTCTCCATCACTCACTGCTCACAGAGGGTTCTGATGACTGGGCCCAGGAGCACTTGCCACAGTGGGACAGGGCATCTCAGTGCAGATCTCATTGGACTCTTTTCTCTTTTTTTCCACCTCTTTAGGAGAATCGCTGCTTATGATGAGGAAATTCAGCATTTGTATGAGGAGATGGAACAGCAAATCAAAAGCGAGAGGGAGCAGTTTCTCCTGAAAGTGAGTGCTCACTCATTCACACCCCGGGCTTAGGTCGGAGGGAGGGCTGCACAGACATTTCTACTCCCACCACCTCCCCCAGGTGCCACATTGGAACACCGTCCCCCGGGGCACTAGCTATTCCCTCTTTCTCTGCTTTCCCCCCAAGGCATTTGTCACCTTTGGACATGACATACAATGTACTTGTTCATTTTTATTGACCATTGTGTGCCTCCTGCTGATACGTAAGCCCCATTAAAGCAGACATCTTTATCTTTCACTTCCAACTATGTCCTCAGCCCCTAGACCATGCCCGGAATATAGTAGGTGTTCAACAGATATTTACTGAATTAGTTAACTAATAGGAAAGAGGATAGATGAGGGACGGATGGATGGATGAGAGTGTACGTTACCAGCTAAAATAGCCTGGAGATTGGGTCTGGCATTGGATGGTGCCTAGGCCTGTATGTATGGTAGATCCAGCCTGTTTGGCACCATGCCCAGCAGCTCTCCCCAGGAGACAGCCATTAGAGCTTAGGCTGCCCTCCTTTTTTTCCTTAGATGCCTAGAAAATGTCATCACCAAGAAGAGCAAACTTCACCATCCTCAGATACTGCGGGAGAAAGATCACATCCCTTGTCGGACACACATTTCCCCCTCCTTTGCCATGCCTTCTATCTTTGGAAGGCAGGATAGGTGAAACCTTCTCCTCAGCCAAACTAAGGAGGAATATAGCCCCTAAAAGAAAAAGCTACTGGAAGCTGTTATCCATCCTTGAATTATCCACTGGGTGCAATCAAGAGCCTTTAGTCTCAGGCCATGGCCTCCCCTGCCATTTAGCCCTGATCTGGGCCGTTGTCCCAACCCCTTGCCTTGGACTGGTTTCTAATCCTGTTGTGTTCTGGATTGTCTACACTGCCACTCCACTTATTAACACAGATGGCATTTGGACTGAGAGGAAATTGAAAGGCCATTAGAAAAGTCCTACTGGTTTCTCTAGGCAGAGCCCTGGAGCCTGGTCAGTATTCCAGGACCACTCCTGTTCTCTTTCAGTGCTTTGAATCCCCTTCGCTGCCCTGGCCTTGCATGACGTTGAATGTGCACACAGCAGGCAGAACGCACCCTCTTCTGTCTGCTGACCTACAGCAGTTCCTAGCAGTGGCAGCCCCCTCCCATTCCTGCAAAAGGAAGCCATCTTCTTCCTCCCGAATGACGTACTCTACAGAAGGGACACCTCCTGTGGGGGGTTTGTTTTGAATCCATTTCTTCATACCAAATGCTTGAAAAACTCAGTGCTTAGATTTATACTTTCTGCATGAATCTGCACCCTCCAGCTAGAGAGACCCTCTCCATGTGCAGTCCTGGCAGGGGCAGCAGTACACTGCACTGGCCCACTGTGGGGATGGCGGTGTCAGCACGGAGTCCTGGAGCTCCTTGCTGTCTCCAGAGCTCTGTTTATGGGACACCTGCTCTGGGAGAAGCAGCTGAACTGAGTGGGGCAGGTCCCGGGCACTGACTCTCCAGAACCAAAGTTGACAGCAGGAGCCATCCCGTGAGATCTTAGCTGAGCCAGTGCGTGTGTTAAGATGAGGTTTCCAGTGGCATAGCCTGTCATTCCAGCACTCTGAGAGGCTGAGGCAGGAGGAGTACAAGTTTGAGCAGAGTGGAAAACAGTGATTTAGTGAGAATTGTCTCAAAATAAAAAATGAAAAAAATTGTAATGGTGATATAGCTTAGTGTGAAGGCCCTAGGCTCAATCCCCAGTGCCACACACACACACACACACACACACACACACACACACAGAGAGAGAGAGAGAGAGAGCGAGAGAGAGAGAGAGAGTGATCACAAGCTGACCACTCCAAAAATGGGCAGAGGAACCAGGTGATGATCAAAGGAAGCTTCACAGGTGGGCACAGGCCTGTGAATTAGGACAGTCACATGCCAGCCTTTGGCTGCTGCCTGCCATCACTCCAAACCTCCTGGCCAGCACCACCCTGCCCCCTCTGCCCAGAGCAGCACCACACATCTGACCTCTGTTGACAGGGGCTTTGCACACACAGGGAGCCCTAGGGGACTCCAGTAGAGACACAAAGGAGGCACAAAGGTTTCTCTTCTTGCCATACAGTTTGCACGCCCACCCTGCCTTCCGGCACGAGGAGAACTGCACATGACGTGGTTATTTATGGTTTCTTTTCCTTTGGGTACTAGGGATGAAACCCAGGCCAGACACGAGGTAGGCAGCTACCCCCCATACCAAGCTACAGCCCCAGCCTGAGTGTTTTTGCCTCTATTCCATGAGTGACACAGAGCAGGTCAGTGGATGATGCCGGGGTGAGAGCCTGGGCCTCCTGCTGCCGGGCTCCAGGCCCTTCATCCAGACCGTGCTCTGCTGGGGGTGCCAGCCATCCTGATGGCCTACCTCACCCCCATAATCCTCTCTGTCTTCACAGCCTACTCCTCACACCCGCATCTTTCAGCCCTCAGCATCCTGAGGTGGGGGCATCCAGTCCCGAGTGGAGGGTAACGGGGTGCTGAGAGTGGGGGCTGGGACATCATGACAGCAGGGCCCCAGGAGACGTGTCCAGCTGGGACACCTGTGAGCATGCAGACCCCAATAGCAGCAATACCCTGTGCTTCCAGATGGTAGTGGCTAGAGGAGCCCAGTGTCTTTGCTTAACATGGAACCAAGTAACTAAAACGGAGGGAGTCTTGGAATCATGTGCCTCCCCGTCCAGTCCAGTTTACAGATGGGGTGACTGGGGTCTGAGATTCAAACTTGGGTCCTGCTTTCGCAGATCAATACTCGGCTACTAGATGACGCTGGGTCATTCTTGATTTTGGTGGGAAAAAATGTGGCCGTGCCCAGGGGTGGGACGTGGTCACAGCCAGCAGGACATCGCCCGGGGTCTCCCTGAACTCTTACACCCTCCCTGTCCGTGGGTCCTTGCAGTCGGAGCAGGCTGGGTGCCGCAGCCTGGCTCACAGCTCATAGGGAGGGCGCTCTGCTGGCCACTCCAGCAGAAATAGGTCTCTCAACTCATGCACGCCTTCGGGCTCTTCTTGCTCTGTCTTCCCCTGAGGCAGGACACAGAGAGGTTTCAGACCCGCAGTCAGGAGCTGGAGAAGAAGCTACTGGCCAAGGAGCAGGAGCTGGAGCGGCTCAGCCAGAAGCAGAAAAGGGTGGGTCTGCTCGCTGTACTCGCCCCCTGCTCATGCCCTCGCTGCGCAGTGTTCCTGTTTAACCTGAGAAGACTCATGTGGCTGCACACAGGGCAGGGTCCAAAGTCACAGGTCACACCCAGTGTAGACTTAACTTCCCTTGGGGAAGGCACCAGAGACGCCTCCCTGAGGGATCCGCGAACAATTTAACAAGTCACATCCTAGGGCCACAGGAGCGCCAGCCTTGAGCCTGGCTCTGGAACCTGTGTGAGAAGGAGGGGGCCACAGAGTGGACTGTGTACATACTTGTATTTGACAGGAGCAGCGTGAGTCTCCCTCCCCGAGGATCCTAATACTTCCCGCTGGAAAAGGCTCTCTGAAAGCTGGTGTGCTCCCATCCTGTCTGTCACAGGCTGGGCTAGGTTTCTAGGGCTCCTCAGTGGGGGTGCCTGAAACTCTATAGAGTCAGTACAGACCCCAGACACTTTGAAACTTCCTGAGCCTGCAGAGGGAGACTGGCTGGTGCCCTGTGCGGGGCAGCACTTTGAGGCCCCAGGAGGGCTGAGCACCCAGGCAAGGCACATGTCTCCTGTATCTCCTCCCACCCCCCAGGCAGCGCTCAGGTAGTACAGAGGGAGGCGACTACTGGCTTGCTGTTTCCCCTGGCCCAGGGTCCTGGAAGGACTGCTGCTCTACCCAACAGATCAATGTGTGGCTTCCCCCTGCGTTCGCAGAGCTTTTTGCTTTGTTTGTTTCTTTGTTTCTTTGAGACAGGGGCTCTCTCTGTAGTCCATGCTGGTCCTGAACTCACTATGTAGTCCAGGCTGGCCTCGAACTCAGACAGGGCTGGGGTTGCAGGGCTGAGCCACCACACCTGGCTAATGTTTATATGGTGCTGGGGAATGAAACCTCATGCATGCTAGGCAAGTACTCGGGCTACGGCCCCTGCCCCCAGACAGAGCTATTTTTAACAACACATTAAAACAAACTTAAAACCCAGTGACACAGGTTTGTAGTCCCAGCACTCTGGCAGGCCACCACAGGAGAATCGCAAGTTCGAGACTACCGTGGGCCATTTAGTAAGACCCTGTCTCAAAATCAGAAGTCAAAACTGGGCTGGGGTGTAGCTCAGAGTGAAGGCTCTGAACTTGATCCTCAGGACCGCAAAATAAAATCAAAACATAAGATAAAATAAGAATCTGAGGACACCCCTGCTGCGACCAGCTGCTGTCCCCCTGCTGCGGCTGCCACCCAGGCTTGGGGCCTTGCCCTCCTCCTCCCCACAGCGAGGTCACGCGAGCCCCAAGACCTGGGGCGTCTTCGGCTCCGGGCCACAGTCGTACCTTCCTTCTCCCCGCCGCTGCCTCCTCGCCACGGCGGCAGCTCAGGTCTCAGCAATTAGATTCAACCCTCAATGAGTGATGGCCACTCGATTTAATTACCACACACTTGCCGGATGACACTGCAGCCTCGTGAGCCACACAAATTCCTTGCTGCGACTTCCTCCCTCCCTCCCAGGCCGTGTTCATTCAGTGGAGTTTGTGATGATCCATTTGCCACTGCATGGTTGTTCTTCTGGTGGGAGGATTGGAAACGTATTTACCCACCAGGAGAAGGTGAAGCTCTCAACGTGCAGGTTTTTAAGTTGTTTTGGAGGCCAGGCCCCGGCAGCACAGACCTGTAATCCCAGCACTCTGGGAGGCCGAGGCAGGAGGATTTGCAAGTTTGAGCCCAGTCTGGGTTTAGTGACTTAATGAGTCTCAAAACCAACAGTAAAAAATAGGATAGGGATGTAGCTCAGTGTGAATGTCCTAGGCTTGAATCCCCGCCCCCCCGCTTCCCCCCAAAAAAAGTTGCTTCAGGGAGATGAGGATAAGAGTAGGGTTTGTTTGACCCGTTTAGTTCCTTAAGAACTCCTAGGGTTTCTGGTTTTCCTCTTTCTTTCCTTTTTTCTTTCTTTTTTAAAGATTAAACTCATTGGATTTATTTATTGTCTGAAGATGGAACTTGGGCCCTTCATTACTGAAAGTCGGCTCATTTTATTACTTTTATTTTGAGACAAGGTCTTGCTAAGTTGTTAGGTTACCCAAGCTAGGCTCAAACTCATGGTCTTTCTGCCCCAGCATCCCAGAGTGCTTGCTGGATGACAGGCCGGTGCCACTGGACCCAGCTGGGATTTATTGAGCCAAGAGAATACAAGGGAATAGATGGATTTACTCTCCGTATCCACACATGGGAGGAATGGCTAGGGAGAATGTCACTCACTGTCCCCATCCTTCCCATGAAGGACCAAGGACAAGAACTCAATTCAAAGGACAGAAGAAATGGAGGCTAGCTGCTATTGTGACTTCGGAATGAGAGACATGGGAATTGTGGAATTCCCTTGATGAGTGGTCCTTTTGTTTGTTTGCATGTGGGCAAGGCTGTCATCAAGCAGCCGTAGAGTAGGCTCCTACCCCAGGCCAGCCCAAGGGTCGTAGGTAGACACCAGGGCAGACTGGATGTGCCATGATGTGCCATGAAGTCCCTCCTGCCTCCCCATGTATGTGGGTAGGAGTGAGGACCAGGTCTATGCGGTTTAGGCTCTGGAGCAGCAAGGGTCGGGGAGAAGCAGGGACAGTCCCTGCCCTTCCAAAGACAAAGCAAACCAGCCTGGTGGCAAAGGCCATCATCCCTCATTCTGGGAGGCTGAGGCAGGAGGATCATAAAATCAAACCCAGGCTGGGGAACTTAGCAAGATCCTGTCTTAGTTTTAAAAATCAAAATGGTCTAAGAATATAGCCCAGTGAGAAGGGCCTGGGTTTGATCCCAAGTAGCGCATGTGCACACACACACACACACACACACACACACAAAGGAAGAAAGAAAAAGAAAGAAAAGAGAGAGAAAGAAGGAAGCAAGGTGAGGCCTGGGTGGGCCAGAGGATAGCTGTGGTGCTCATCGTGCCCTGTCCCCTTGCTTTCCAGCTGGAAGGCCAGTGTGCAGCCCTGCACAGTGACAGGCATGAGACCAAGGCTGAGAATGCCAGACTGAAGCTCACCAACCAGGAGCTGGCGCAGGAGCTGGAGCGGAGCTCCCGGGAGCTGCAGGACGCCCAGCAGCAGCTAGAGAGCCTCCAACAGGAGGCCCAGCACTTGCACCAGGAGAAGGAGCTGTGAGTCAGGCCTGGGGCCCTCCATCGCTTTCCTGCTCCTAGGAGCGGGGGCCTCAGAGACCTCTCTGCTGGTGTGGGAGATGGGCCTGGGGCACCGTGCTCCCTGAGGCTTCTTCTAACCCGCTTCTAAGATTTCTGAGGATTATTAGGCTGACAAGAACTGTGCCGTGTGTTGCCTCGAAATTACAAGAAGTCTACAACTTGGTCTCAGGAAATGCATTACACAGTTAGAAAAACATGCAATTCCAGCCAGGCCTGGTGGCAGGAGCCTGTGTGATCCCAGCACCCCAGGGGGCTGAGCAGGAGAATTGCAAATTTAAGCCCAGCCTAGTGGCTTAGAGAGATCCTGTCTCAAAATCAAAATAAAAAACTGGGCTGGGGTATAACATCGTGGAAAGCCCTGGGCTGCATCCCGGCATCACAGAAAACAAACAACAAACAAACACAACGTGCAGCTTCTCTGGCCCTGTTAGAGGGGCACGTGTGTAACAAGTAAAATCAGTTCTTCCCATTCAGAGCAGCATAGCGAGGCCCAGGTGCTTAACTTCACAGACAGGATGGAGGATCCTGGCTCTTTGGGTTCAATCAGGTTCTCAAAACAGCCAATGTCTGAGCCACGGTGGCAGCGGCATTGGAGCAGCCATCCACAGGGGCTTGAAGCTCTGCGTGGGGTGCACAGCCTCTGGAAGTGTCTCTTCTTAATTAACCCAGCTGGAGCTGCAGTCTCCAGAGGGTAGGACCTGAGAAAATAGGAAGGAGGATCAGGAGGAAGAGAAGTAGGATTCTCAGCCTGGCCCAGTGGTGCAACTCATCATTCCAGCACTCTGGGAGGCCGAGGCAGGAGGATTCCAAGTCTGAGCCCACTTTGGGCAACTTAGCCACTTAGTGAGACCCTGTCTCAAAATCAGAAATAAAAATGGCCCGGGGGTGCAACTCAGGGTGAAGGCCCTGGATTCCAGCCTTAGTACCACAAAAAACCAAAAATAACCACTTCACCCCAGGGATCCACAAACTTTGCCGCTTATTTGGGAAGGAGCTCAGAGTAGCCTGTGTCCTGAGAGCCATGCTGTCCCGGGAGAGCATGTCCCGCCTGGTGAGGCCAGGAGAGAGGGACAGCAGGAATACAGCTCTCACTCTCCTTAGAATGGGAACGCACAAGGACTTACTGACAGGGTCTTAATGTGCAAATCTGAAGTTTTTTGTTTTGTTTTTGTTTTTGTTTTTTGTATTCCTGGGGATGGAGCTCAGGGTTCTCACAATGAGCTCTATTCCAGGCCCTTTTATTATTTTAAAATTCGAGACAAGATCTTGCTAAATTGCTAAGATACCCAGGCTGGATTCAAACTTGCGATCTTCCTGCCTTATCTTCCCAGAGAGCTGGAATTACAGACCTGTGCCACCATGTCCGGTTCAAATCCAAACATTTTGTACGGGAAGAAACTGAGGCTCAAAGCGTGTGGTGACCAAGCCACAGCCCGCAGCTGGTGCGGGCAGATGCTGCCTCCCAGCACAGCAGCGGGAGGGGGGTGGCTGGGAGGTGAACTGGCCTAGTCGTTTATCAGCAGAATCTTGAACAGGCAAAATTAATTTTCTTGTTCTCCAAGGATGCTTAAGGCAAGAGCATTTGATCTCAAAGTGCGATGAAGAAAGAGCTCTCGGTGGAGAGATAATACAAAGATAGAGGTTGGCTGGAGAAACGGCACCTCTCCGTTTTAATTAACTTTTAGTTTGAGTTAGGTGGTTTCTGACAAGGCACAAAAGGGTAAATACTCAAAAAGAGGTTTGCCTCCCCCAGAACCCCGGGTCCAGTCACGCAGCGAGCACCTCCCAAGTGTACACACGCGCACATGTGCATGCACATGCATGCTTGCACGTACATGCACACATGCACATGGTTTGCATACCAAGCACGCTGTTCTTTTGCCTGGCGTTTTTCCTGGCAGCTCAGGGTGTAGAATGTTTCTTTTCCCTTTAATTAGTACGAAGTGCAATTGTTAGTGAGCCTTGGGCACTGTTGCGTGTACACGTTGGCCAACTTTGCACTCACGTCTCTCCCTCCCCTTCCTCTTCCCTGCCCCTCCGTTTCCACAGATCCATCCATCTCCCCTCTCCCCGCCTCTCTCCTGTTTGGCTCTATTACATAGTTTACTTCGTGTTTCTCGTATTAGAGAAGTCATGTAAGATCCAGAAGATGAAGTATCACATGTAGAATGATTGTCTCATGTCTCTCCTGAAAACAGAGCCAACAGCACCTCCCTGAGGGGGGCCAGATGTCCCGCCAGTGGCCCCAACAAGACCCACCTGTTTCTTCCCCTTCGGTTTGCAAATTACCCAGGAGAAGACTTAGAACCTGCGACTAGGGGGACTTTAGGAGCAGGTGGTTAGTGTCCAAGTGTCATTTCTTTCAAAGCTCTCCTTTCTTTTTCTTTCTTATTTCTTCTTTCTTTATTTGAGACAGGGTCTCACTCTGTAGCCCAGGCTGGTCCTAAACTCACTGTGTAGCCTCGGCTGGCCTTGAACTCATGGCAGTCCTCCTGCCTCAGCCTTCCCAATGCTGGAATTACAGTCGTGCACCACCACGCCCAATTTATGGAATTGAACCCAGGGCCTCGTGCTTGCTGGACAAGCGCTCTGACTGCTGAGTCATGCTTCTTTCTGTCTTTGGGGTACTGGGGACCAAGCTCAGAGTCCTCACGCTGAGCTCCATCTTCGGCCAGTTTTTTTAGTGTTTTGATTTTGAAACAGGGTCTCGCTGTATTGCCCAGGTGGAGCTCCAGCTCGCGATCCCTCTGCCTCAGCCTCCCAGAGCCTCCCAAAGAGGCTAGAGCCTTTTAGCACACACACACAAATACATGTCCGAATGTGTGTGTACACGTGTGTAGATCTTAGGTAGCTGTTCGTAGGCTACACATGCATGTGCATGCACAGGTATGTCACAGTAGTCTGTGCCTGCATGTCCCCACTTCCAAAGGCCCAAGGCGCAGGCTGTCATCGCAGCACTCTGCTTGGCTGAGGCAGGAGGATCGAAAGCTTGAGCTCAACCCGGACAACTTCATACACTAAGTCAGTAAAATGGGCTGGAGGTGTAGTTCAGAGCACAGGCCCCTGCTTCAGTGTCACAATACACACACATGCACACACGCACACACACACACACACACACACAGAGGGGGTCCTGAGACTTGTGGTTCAGGAGCTGCTGGTCACCGCAGAGGCCCACACAGGGCATCCCTGGGGCAGCCTGGACCCCGGCAAATGCACTGTCGCCCTTGACTCTGAAGCCACACGGCGTTGGTGCTGGATGGGAGCCAGAGGCCAGGGCTCTGTCAGGATGGCAGGAGTGGGCTCCACTAGACCAGGGCCATCGTCCCAGTGTGACTTAAGAGGCGGGAGGAGCCGTGCAGAAACCTCTTTGGAAGTGGACTGTTAGTCCTCGGCAGGAGCGTCGTGAGGACACACGGGGGCCGGGGCCACCCTCTCCAGAGTGACTCCATAGGTGACGGGGGCACCCTGAGGCTTGGGGTGCTCCCCACAGGAAGGCCAGGCTGATGTGAGCTCCAGCCCCTTTGCACTGACTTCGAGAGCAAAGCAGCCGTTTCTAGGAAATGGATCATACAGGCGGGAGGAGGGAGACAGCTGGGGACAGCGAGCCCCGTGGTCACAGCTCTCTCTTGCTTCTCTCCCTCTTTTCCAGGGTGCTGCTTCCTCCCAGCTCTGCCCCCTCCCTGCTCCTGTCTTCCGGCGCTCATCCCCTTTCCTGCCCCTCCCTTCGTCCTTCCATTCTTTCTCCTCCTTCCCGCCCTTCCTCTGTCCTTCCTTCTTCCGTCCCTTCCTCCTCCCCCTCCTCCCGCCTTCCCTCGCTCTTGCCTTTCTTCCTCCTTTCCTGCTTCCCTCTCCCTGTCTCCTCTTTCCTTCTCTTCCCTTCGCCCGGCTTGGTCCCCCACTCCCCTCTCCTACCTCTCCTGCAGTCCAGGCTTGGCCTTCATGCCTGATCCCATGCCTCTGAGCAGGGCACAGTGCCCATGTGCCAGCCTCCATCACCCTGCTTCGCCCTCTGTAACCCCATGTGTGACTGCAGGTGATGCGTTTAACCTGGGTACTGGAGTCAGATAAAAAAAAAAAAAAATCCTGCAAAGACATGAATGCCTAAGTGTGGAAAATTTCAGGTCTCTAGGAGCAGTTTAGCGACTTTGAAAGGTGAAAAGATTCTTCCAGATCTAGAAATAAGCTCAATTAACATCAAGGGAGTGGGGAGGCAGGGACACAGCCACCTGCTGCCCCCCCACCCCCACCAGGCTTCAAAGGGTATTGGCTCCACTGCCCTGGAGCTGAGTTCAGCAGTGTGGGGGTGGGGGGGGGCACAGATGGGTCGCAGGGGTCCCCAGACTTAAGAGAGGGACCGCAGTGGCTGTGGACAGTGGGCTTTGGGAGCAGCGATCTAGATGCGGACCCAGCTGTTCAAAGGTTGTCGGTGTGGCCTGGGGAGTCTGGGTTTCTCTGTGCACAGCAGGGCTGGTGTCCCCACCCTGAGAGAGTGTCTGTCCCTGAGCAAGGCGACAGGCCTCTGAGCTCCCCCTCTGCAGAGGACTCCAGAGCAGGGCCTGCACCCTGCAGCCCGCCCCTCCTTGCGCCCTGAGCCCTGTCGTGCTGTCTGTCCCCCAGGGAAGTGTACCGCGTGTCAGAGGCTCTGCAGAGGGAGAAGTCCGGGCTCCTGAAGCAGCTGGACTTCCTAAGGTGGGTTGGGGCACATCCCGACACACTAAGACCGGGTAGGGCTGGTCAGGGAGCTCCTGCCTTTGTGCTGGGGAAACACAGCCGCTCAGGCGCCTCAGTTCCCAGGGCCCCATGTGGGTTAGACTGCCGAGCCCCACTTGCTTCAGTGTTTGGTCCATTTACATGCGTGTCCACCTCCCTTTGAAGCAGGCAGCTGCTGCCTGGTCTTGGTGTCTCTCATGGCACCACACCCAGTGCTTGCTCAGGTAGATACAGCCGCATTTGTTGAGCAACTACTGTATACCAGCAGTATAATCTTTCCCATCTTCAGGCAAACTGCCGGGTAAGCTGGACAGCTGTTGGCTGTGAAGTTTGAGTTCTATCTGTGGCAGCAGGGCTGGATCACTGCAGCTGCCATGTTCCTGGAGCCAGGTTGAAAGCAGCCTGCCCCCAGCCCATGTGGTGCGGACTCCCTGTGCTCAGGGCAAGCCAGGCTGGCCTCTGTGGCAGGGGCGGGGAAACTTAGGTGGTCCCGTTCTAATCCTGTTAGAAAGATGATTTTGCTTTCTCAGTGGGCAGCAGGGAAAGGAGAAGGAACACCTGAGAATAGTTTTGTTGTTGGTTTGTTTCTTTGATACTGGGGTAGGAGGGATCGAACCCAAGGCCTTCACTCTGAGCTACATCTCCAACACATTTTGATTTTTGAGATGGGCTCTCACTAAGTCACTAAGTTGCCCAGGCTGGGCTCCAACTTGCGGTCATCCTGCCTCAGCCTCCCAGAGTGCTGGAATGATGGGCTGGGCCACCAGGCCAGTCTGCAGACTCATGTTCGAGTAGCCTCTTCCTCACTGTCCACAGGGAGAGGAACAAGCACCTCCGGGATGAGCGGGACGTCCGTTTGCAGGTAACTGTCCTGGGCTACCGGGGTGGGGGTGACAGGCGTGGGTGGGGATCAGGGCAGCCAGGGCCATACCTGACCCTTGGCCTGGGTTGGGTCCTTTCTGAGCACAATGATGGTGTCAGATGTTTTCCAAACGACACAAATGCACGGTGACCCCCTAGGCGACAGTGTGTGGATTTTCTGTGAGGTAACTCCACTTCCTCTTGGAGCAACATCGGGGAGGGCCACTCTATTCTTGGGTGCCGAAATGACAGTCTCCCCCATGAGATGGCGCAATTGAAATGTCATTGTCACTTTTAAATCAAAGCACTCTGCTTCTTGCTTTCCTTTATATTTTGGTCTCTTGATGAACATTTTGCATTTTTACACGGTTGTAGAGCAGATTAAAAATGTGCATGTAGCTATTTATGTGGTGGCTTCATGTTAAAAATTTTCCACCCTGTAGGGATTTCTGTCCCTAGCACCGGGCCTGTATACTGTCCCACATGGCCTGGAGGCAGGTACTTATTTAAAGGTCTTCACTGTCGGCCGCAGTGAACAAAACCCAGGATTAGTTGAGCCTGGTGGCTTGGGCCTGTCATCTCAGATCTTCGGGAGGCAGAGGCAGGAGGACTGAGAGTTTAAGCTCAGCCTGGGCAGTTTAGCAACTTAGTGAGACCCTGTCTCAAATGAACAGTAAAAATAGACGAGGGGTCCTGGGGACATAGCTCAGCACTTAGCGTGCTTGTTTAGTAAACACAAGGCCCCGGGTTTGATTCCCCAGCACCACATAAGCTGGGTGTGGTGCTGCATGCCTTGTGATCTCAGCGTTTGGGAACATGAAGCAAGAGGACTGCTGTGAGTTTGGGGCCAGCCTGGGCTATGTAGTGAGTTCAGGACCAGCCTGGGCTACCAAGTGAGACCTTGTGTCAAAAAAAAAGACAAGCTGGGGATACAGCTCAGAGCAAAGGAAGGCCATGTGTTCAGTCCCTAGTATCACAACAAGCAAACGAAACAACTCAGGATTCCATGCTCCCCTGACCCCCTCGCTGTTCCACAGGGGCCCTGGGATACTCTGAAGGGAAGAAAACTGGGAAGAGGAAGGATGGGGACGACTTCCTGTTAGAGCATCATCACACTGCCTGTGACCCTGGGCCAGTCATAAGCCTCTTTGGGTCATGACCTCAGCCTCCCAGGCAGAAAGGGAATTCCATTCTCTTTTCTCCCTCATATCACAGGGATTTTTTTTTTTATATATACCAAGGATGCAGCCCAGAGCCTTCACTGAGCTATATCTCCAGCCCACTTTTATTTGTTTTTTAATATTTTGAGATAAGGCCTTACTGAGTTGCTAAGTTTCCCAGCTCATCTTGAACTTGGAATCTTCCTGCCTCAGCCTCCAAAAATGCTAAGATTACAGGGCTGTGCCACGGGGTGCAGTGCCCCCCCCCCCCCCATGTCTCTGATGTCACCACCGACAGCCCACATTTTGCCGCTCACCCTCAGGTACCCTCAGAATAATGCCAAAGCCTGCTCGTGTGTGTTTGGTGATGATAAGGGTTATAATTGTTTTAAAACCGACACTGCATGTTCTTTTTCCTTCCAGCCAAACGCCATCCTAACCTTTGCCCTCACTCCCTTCACCTGCCAAGCGCATTCTGCTTTCAGAGGCAGTGGAGTGAGAAACTCCAGGGGGCCTTAGGGGAAGAGGGAGAAAATCTGATGGGTGCTCGTCGGGCATCTGGAAGGGCCTACCTGCCCACTACCTCCCGTCTGGGGCCCAGCAGCTCCGCCTCCTCATTAAGGATCATCGGGGACCCTGGGCTGGCTGCCTTTTTTATTTTATTTTATTTTATTTATTTTTTGAGACAGATTCTCACGCTGTAGTCCAGGCCGGTTCTGAACTCACTAGTAGCTCAGACTGGCCTTGAACTCCTGGCAGTCCTCCTGCCTTAGCCTTCCACGTGCAGAGATTACAGGCGTGTGCCACCACACTCGGCATATGTGGTGCTGGGGAATCGAATTCAGGTACTTAGCACCTGCATAACCCTTGCCAGGCAAGCGCTTTAACTGCTGAGCTATTGAGAGAGCCTTCCTGGGACCTCCGTCCCGCGTGTCCCCTACTACATGCGGAGCTCTATGCCTAGCCCTTTCTTACTTTCGATTTTGAGACAGGATCTCACTAAGTCACTAAGTTGCCCAGGCTGGGCTCTCACTTGGGATCCTCCTGCCTCAGCCTCCCGGAGTGCTGGGATGACGCATCTGCCTGTACGGGCTTCACTGCCAGCGCAAGTCTTCGAGGCTGTTGGCACTACAGCCCTGAGCACCTCCTCTGGCCTAGGAGACAGCCAGGCCCGGAGTGTCTTGACCCTCGCGGCTGACCTTTTCCCCACTGTATGGGGCTTTGGAGACAGGATTAGAGTCAAACCGAAGACCGTGCGTGCAGATGCATTTGTGCTAGTGCAAGGTGCCGGTGCGCTGGGGAGGGTCCCGTGGCGGAGGCCCCAACTCCGCAGTGTGATTTGCTCATTTGATTGGAGTGTGAGAAAATAGCTGAGCCTGGTGGCACAGATGTGTAATCTCAGAACTATGGGAGACACAGGCAGGAGGATTGTGAATGTGAGCCGAGCCTGGGCAGTGTAGAGAAATGAAAAATGTAAGTGGGCTGGGGACGCCGCTCAGTGCAAAGGTCCTGGGCTCCAACCTCAGCACCACAGGAAGAGAAAGCAAACAGACAGCGAGACAGACAGGCAGCAGGGGAGGACAGGAGCTGGAACCCGGGACCAGGGCCCGCTGGCGGCCTGGGCACTGTTCCTGTTCTAATCCTGGGGCACCCTAGTGCGCAGCGGCTGAGGCCTTCCGTGTGTCTGCAGAAGGAGAAGGCAGCCAAGGCGAACGTGGCCACTTCCCAGCCAGGCTGGAAGCAGAGATCCGGCTCAGTGATCGGCAAGTACGTGGATGGCCGAGGGATCCTCAGGAGGTCAGTACATCCGGACTATGTGACACTTGCTTGTCTTGCAAGTCCTGGAGCTAGCTGGCTCTGGGCTCAGGCTCTGCGCCCATCGGTCCTACAGGCGTGTGTGTGTGCGCGTGCCTGTGTGTGTGTGTGGGGGGTATTGGAGGTCAGCTGACCCCACTCTCTTTGATGCCAGGAGGACTTGACCCTCCCTGTTGGGACACCCAGGAGGAAGGAGAACTGTGCGGAGTAAACCCTCAGCACGGTCCGTTGTCTTCTGAGGTTGCTGGCCTGTGGAGAGGGACCGAGTTGCTAAGTTGCCCAGACAAGGCTCCAACTTTTGATCCTCCTGCCTCAGCCTCCCAGAGTTAAGGGATGACAGGCCAGCACTCCTAGGCCTTCTGGTGATTCACATTTAATTCAAAGATGACATGTTTCATGGCAGTTGGACAGCACGTGATTGAGTTTGAGTCCCCAGAGGCCCGGCTTGTGGCTCACGTGTACACAAGCGCTCCTCCTTCGCCTTCTGCTTTGGGTATCTGCCCCATGCGCATACATGGCCCAGGAGAGGTGGAGACAGCCAGACCGGTAGGGATCAAATCTGGGGAGAAAGCATCTCAGCTTGCTCCCGTGAAGGACCCTGCGGACTCTAGGCATGGGGTACAAAGATGCGCAGGGACGGTGACCTTGGGGGTGGAAGTCAACTCACCCATGACATCTCTGGGTCTGGCCACCATGAGTTCCATCTCTAAAGAGCCGAATGACGAGATCACACTTGGCAGCCAATTGGACATGAGAGTGTCCCACTACTTAGGAATCTTCCAGGTGAAGACCTTCCCAAGACGGTCCTCCCCTCCGGCCACCTGTGTGGCCGTGGCCTCCTGGGTGGAAGGCCTTGGGAGGCGCTGCGTGCCCTCACCTGCACTTGCAGAGGGATGCTGGCGCGTCTGAGCAGAGTGAATGGGCCAGAGAACACATGTGGCGGCGAGAACCAGTGACTAGGCTTGGTGGCGCACACGGTACGTGGGCTGGAGAGAAGCCACTTGCTTGTTCTTCTCTTTTCTTTTTAAATTTTCTTTTTCTTTCTTTCTTTTCTTTTCTTTTCTTTTTTTTTTTTTTTTGAGATGGAGTCCTGCTCTCTAGTCCAGGCTGGTCCTGCACTCACTGTGGAGCCCGGGCTGGCCTCAGACACATGGCAGTCCTCCTCCTCGTCCTCCCTCGTGCTGGGATTACAGGACTGCACCACCATACTCAGGTGGCTTTTCTTTCAAACTCTGATTTTTCAAGTAAGAGAAGAGTTATGTGAGTTGCAGCAAATCTCTCATCTTCTCCGAAAGGACCTAAACCGGGCACCCTTGTTTAGAGCAAGCCTGGTGTCCTCCGTGACCTTTGAACACTGCAGTTAGCTTTGGGGGGGAGGGTCGGGGGGAGGAGCGTGCTTTTGGTTTTCCTTTCTCCTCCCTACTGCTGGTCCTTGTAATCATAATAGTTATTACGAGCCAGGATCACAGAGTCTAAGGGTATCCTCTGTTCCCGCCCATCCGGTGGCCTTCACTTTCTTCCCCTGTTGGTCCCCTTGTCTCGCTATTTCCTCCCTCCTGTGTTTGCATTTATTTATGCCCTGGTTTCTTTCTTTATTCTATCTTGTGGTACCAGAGCTTTTGCACCGAACTACATCCTCAGCCTATTTTTAAAATTTTGATTTTGAGAAAGGGTCTTGTTGAGCCACTCAAATTTGTGATCCTCCTGCCTCAGCCTCCCAGGCATAACAGGCCTGTGCCACCAGGCCTGGCAACTTAACTTTCTTAGTCTCTCTGGCTTTCTCGCCTTCCTGTCTCTCTCTCCTCGATGTGTGTGTTTCAGTTTTGGACGTGAGGCCCTGCCTGCCAAGCTTCCATCCCATTAGGATACGTACCCATGCCTGTGATTGCTTGGAAAGATCTAGAAAGAGCCCTCATATTCAGGAGGGCCTGTGAGGCCGCTGCTCTCAGAACCTTCTGCATATCTGGCCTGTGGCTCGGCGATGCTGCAGGTACCTGGTTCCCTCACCTGCGCTGCTGCTCCGTGCTCTTCCTGCTCGGTGCTCTTCCTGCTCGGTGCTCTTCCAGAGGTAGGGACTGCTGAGGTCACTGTCACTGAGGTCTGAGTTAGCTGCATGATGATGAGATATTTTACGAAATAAAGCAGGCCACTTTTTAAGTCGATAATTTTGTATGGCCTGTGAATGACGTCATAAATATCCAAATGGCTGTTTGGAGAAAAAAATCATTCCCACCCCTGAAATAGAAGTAAGCATGCACTTAGGTTTCTGAGGCCACATGTGCATGACTCTGATTTCCAGGAATGTAGAAGGAAGGAAGGAAAGGGAAAGGAAGGAGAGAAGAATAAATTTCCTTTTTCTTTTTTTAAATTTGGCTTCGAACCCAGGGCCTTCATTCCCAGCCCATTTTATTTTTTATTTTGAGATAGGCCCTCACCAAGTCACCAAATTGCCCAGATTGGGCTCAAACTTGGCAATCTTTCTGCATCAGCCTCCCAGAGTGCTGGGACTACACACCTGTGTCACCACACCCAGCTGGATGTGATCTTTGCCCCGAAATCTGTTACGGGAGGGGAGCTGCCTCTGAGTGAGCAGACACTTGAGGTGGGGAGGTGAGGTCCTCCCAGAGCACTGGGACACTCAGTGTGGCGGGGGGGGGAGGGGGGGAGCATAGGAGGACCATGCCCACATTCATGTCTTGTCTGGTCTGTGAGCAGGCAGAACAGACGAGTCTCTTTCCACAGTGAAGACTCTGAGGCTTGAGGACTCAAAATGTTGCTACGCAAGGCCATGCAGTTAATAAGGGCTGGCACTAGGGCCTAGCCACTCACCTGCTCCTGAGTGCCAGAGGCTGGTTTCCAACCCCAGGAACTACTTTTACCCCTCCCTAATTGCTGTCCCATCATTTGTAGAAATGCGTTCATGTCATTATTGCTGGGATTATGGGCATACATCACCACACCTGGCTTTGTAGATCTTTAATCACAAGGCTCCACCTCTTAATAGCCTGTCCAACTGGATTAATTTGTTGGTGAGTTTGGCACCTATATCACATCATCCAATTCCTCCCTAAGCCCCATCTCTGAATATAGATAGCTGTGCTGGGGAGCAAGGCTTCAACACATTAGACTTTTGGGGGTCATTTTAGATCTAAACCATGATAGATACCCAAGAAACCCACCATTGCATGAGGGCAGCACCTGTCCCCTTATGTTCATGACAGCATTTTCAGTCCATCCTGGTCATATCTGGCCCTGGCAGCATAGGCCTATCATCTCTTTGCTCGAGGAGGCTGAGGCAGGAGGATGGCAAATTTGAGCCCAGCCTAGGCAACTTGAAAACTTAATTAGACCCTGTTTCAAAATGAAACAGCAAACAAAAAGGCTGAGGATGTAGCCTGGCATGAAAGCCGTGGATTCCATCGTCATCAAAAAGGAAATAATCTGGTCCTAATGTCCCCACTGTCGGGTGCTTAGTAGAGGGTGCTGGATGAAGGACACTGGACTTGTTGTTCGGCTTCCCTTCCCCCTTTCCTGGCACCCTGCTTCCTAAGGCCTGGCTTTCTTCAGTCATCAGTTGTCCCAGAGGCTTCTGGACTGCCCTCCCTTGGGGTACAAGGCTTCCTTGCTGTCCTCTCTTCCCATCCTCACAGCCAGTCACAGGAGGAGGAAGACGTCTTTAGTGTCTCAAGAAGGAAGAGCTCGCTGGGCCTGAGTGCCTACCTCCTCTCCCAAGAGGAACCCACAGCTGGGGAGCCAGGGGCTGGGGGCACACCCCGCCAGGCACTCCGCAGGATCATTTCCATTGAGGAGGACCCTCTGCCCCAGCTTGTGGACAATGGTGCAGATCACCCACTGAACCAGTGCCCAGAAGAGGAGGCCGTCCTGGACCAGGGTGCAGAGGGTCCAACCCAGGAAGCCCCACCCATGGGAATCTCCCCCACATCTCCCCGGGGGCAGCCTGTTGGAAAAGAAACGTTGTATAAGGTAAGGACCTCAAGAGGCCCACCATCAGGGAAGAACCCCCGATTCCCATTGCAAAGGGAGGATCAAGCCCACCTGGCTATGCCGACATCACTCATGCGATGTGTCCTTGCCTTTGAACCCAAGAGTCCCAAGGGCACTCAGAAAGTCAGTGTCAGTCAGGCCAGGCCACTCCAGTACCCAAGGAGGCCAACTTCAAGGCAGCCTGGGCAACTTAGCAACTTAGTGAGACCCTTTGTCAAATACATAAGAAAAATGGCCTGGGGACATAGCTCAGAGGGATTCGATCCCTAAGATAGAAAAAAAAAAGCATCAAGAGCTTTACCGGCTCTTCCACTTCTAGCAGCTTTTCCCAAGGAGATAGCCAAGAGCAAATACAGACTATGAGTCAAAATCGTGGTTTTTATAAATAGCAAGCCATTGAAAAGTACCTAGTCATAAGAACTTTAAGTTACAGTGTACTAATTTAATAGAATGTTATACAGCTGTTAAAAATCACATCAAAAAAACTTTGGTGACTTAGGAAATATGTGCAATTTAATAATTGTGATAAAATATGATAAAAATATATATAAATGGTAAAGTAGAAAATTATATATGTTATATATAATTTATGTAATATGTATAACAAATAAAGTTATATATAAATTATATATATTGTAAATGTTTTTAAACAAAAGTTCATGTATTTACATAAAAACTCTTTAACTAAAAACTCATATATTAATAAATATATAAAAAACCTGGAAAAATCTTGGAAGAAATTCATCAAGACATGAATCGTCGCCAAAACTGATGGTACAGGCCCATAATCTCAGCATGCTGTGAGGCTGAGCTGAGGCAGGAAGATCCCAAGTTCAAGCCTAACCTGGGCTACATAGTGACTTAGTGAGACCCTGTTTTTAAAAAATGGGCTGAGGGAAAAAAAAATATAGATATAGATATAGATATAGATATATCTTATTTCAGAGTGGTAGGGTAGATAAATTATGACGAATTACTATAATATTTAAAAAGGGCAATAAATTGGAGGGCTGCAGGTCAGGCACATCTGTTTGCTCGGGGCCTGTGGAAATGCTCTGTCCACCGGGAGAGGAGGAGGTAGGGTGGCCGTGAGGCTGGAGGTGGACACCTCGGCCACCAGGGTTGCACAAGCTCCCCCTTGTCCCTGTTTTGGGGGCAGACAGACTGAGCACGGCCTCTCAGCCCTCAGCAGGACAGCAAGAGGCCCAAGGACACAGATGACAGAGCGTCAGTGTCCTCACATGTTGCGTGAGCAAAGGAAATGGGGCAGGGGCATGGTTTTGAGCTCGAGCTTTTTGGTAATTTTTGTTTAATTCCTGCAGTTGCCCTTGAGTTCCCTCCCAAGTGCTGTGCGGAATTGATTTCTCCCCAGAAGGCTGTTGCTAATGGCTTCTCTCTCAAACTCGAGTACTGCCACTATCAGCTGCCACTCTTTGATAGTATTTGCTCAATGAGAGAACTAATCCCCCAAATCCACTCTTCAGTGGATTCTCAAGTGCCTCCTCCCTCAACAGGCAGTGCTGAGCCCAGCCCTAGGCAGGCAGGCCACAGTTCTCTGGGGAAAATGGCCGCCACATGGAAGGAAGGGCCCTTGTGGTGAGCTGGCTTCCCCTAAAAACTCCCACTCTCTCACTGGGGTTCTGGAACAGAGTATCCTCTCCCTGCCTTTTTAGTGTCCCCACCTGGTGGGCAGGCCAGCTACCCATCTCAGGAAGCAGAGCAGGGGCCTGGTACCGTGACCCTTCCCAGCTTGCTGTGTGGAGATCAGCTGGCACCGGAGGAAGGTGGTGGGGCCTGAGTGGAAGCCGAGGACACGGAATAGAAGGGCTGTGCTCAGGGCTCTCGCGCCAGGCAGGAGAGGAGGGGCCCCCTCAGAAGCGTCTACGCAGAGGCCCTGCTCCTTCTCTGTCTCCGTGTTGGGGGAGCACATTCCGTGTCCTTGCTGTCGTAGATGGGGCCTGAGATTCTTTTAGGGACAAAAATACTGCTTAGCTGCACACACTGACCCCGTGGCCCGGTGGCCTCCCTGGTGCCCGGCTCCCCAACTCACTGCCCACAGCGGGAGTGGCTGTGCCCCGCAGTTGACCAGACTGCCTGCGTCTGCAGGAGGAAAGCCGCCCGGCCACTCCCGACCGCCTCTTCAAGATCGTGTTCGTGGGCAACTCCGCAGTGGGGAAGACGTCCTTCCTGCGGAGGCTGTGCGAGGACCGCTTCTCCCCCGGCATCGCGGCCACCGTGGGTGAGTCTGGCCCAGGAGCGGCCTGGCACTGCCGCTGGGGCTGCTGGTTGCCCTCGGCTCAGCAGTGGGAGGCGGGGGAGTCCACAGCTCCCTGCCAGCTCGTAGCTCCCTCCCAGTGAGGAGACCCTGGATGCCTCATACACGCAGCCCTGGCTGTGGGGAGTTAACGATGGCAGAGGTGGGACTGGGACTTCCTGTCCTCTCTGTCAGCTCCCCCTCACACCGTAAGCTTCCTCTTCCTCTCTCAGCAAGACCCTGAGTCTTCATGGTTCTCAGGACCTGCCAGGGCTCCTCCAGCGGCTCCCTGGCCTCAGTGTGTGCCTCTGGGAGGTACGCTGATGGAGCACAGTGCTCCAGATAGCTTGTTTTTTTCCTTTCTTTCTTTCTCTCACGGTCCTGGTGATGGAGCCCAGGGCCTTTGCTGCATTGCTCCAGGCTGGGCTGCAGCCTCCAGTACTCCTGCCTCAGCCTCCTGGAGCGCTGGATTGATGGGCCTGCATCACAGGGCCCAGCCGCAGCTTCTCGTACTCCTCCCCTTTTACCTGCGCTGTGCCCCAGCCTGCTGGATGACAGCTGGAATTAGTCGCGGAAGCTCATTAGATCCTGCAGTTATGTGTGGCCATGGCCTGTGCGTGTTCCCACTCTGGGATAATATATTATTTAAACAGAGCCTTTTAATTGCTTCTTCCAGAGTCCCACACTGCATCGGCATATGCGGCCAGACCCAAGGGCACATTGACCTTTTAGCTAGCACTACACTGAGTCACTCAACCGAAGATAAACTTTGAGGCAGCCTGGACTCTAAATCAGAGTGGGCTCGACCTTGCGATCCTCCTGCCTCAGCCTCCCGGAGTGCTGGGACCGCACGCCTGCTCTCCCAGGCCTGGTTAGCACGCTGCTGTACTGTTTGGGGTCGTTGCACCACACTGAGAGGCTGGGGATTAGATCAGGATCCCACAGTGAGTCAGCAGCAAAGATGGGACCAGAACTTGGCTCCCTCTCCTCCAGCCCAGTGCCCTGTGTTGCCCCGACATCTCCCAGGAGCTGCAGAGGATTCCAGGTGCTGAAGTGTCCTTTCCTGGGCTGGAAGTGAGCATGTCAGCCTGGAGCTGCCGTGGTGACAGGCCTGTTCCTCTTGCAGGCATTGATTACCGAGTGAAGACCCTGAATGTGGACAACTCGCAGGTGGCCCTGCAGCTGTGGGACACGGCGGGGCAGGAGAGGTGAGGAGCTGTCCCTGCAGACATAGAAGGGATGGAGGTGAGAAGGGGGCACTGCCCTAACCATGCTCTGTGAGGCAGGTACCGCTGCATCACCCAGCAGTTCTTCCGGAAGGCAGATGGCGTCATCGTCATGTACGACCTCACGGCCAAGGAGTCCTTCCTTTCAGTGCGGCAGTGGCTGAGCAGCGTGGAGGTGAGCCAGTCTCTTCCCAGGATCTCTGTGCTTGCTTCTGCGAGCCTGCGTGCACGTGTGTGTGTGCGCGTGTGAGTGTGTGTGTGTGTGTGTGTGCGCACATGCACACGAGTATGCGTAGTTCTGGGGATTGAGCCCGAGCCTTCACGCTGAACTACATTCCCCAGCCCAATTTTTATTTTTGATTTTGAGACAGGGTCTTATTAAATCTGTAAGTTGCCCATTCTGGGCTCAAACTTGGGATCCTCCTGCCTCAGCCTCCCAGGGAGCTGGGATGACAGGCCTGCATGGCCAGGCCCTGCCCCCTATTCCTGCTCTTGCTTTCCTCCCCTTTCTTGGCCCCCTGTACCCCCCACTCCCGCCCCACCAGGCCCGTGTCCAGTCTCAGCCCGCCTTGGAACTCACCTTCCTAAGGCCAGACTGAATCTGGTGCTTGTTCTGTTCTCGCAGATTCCTGGCACCAGGCTAGTTACTGGGGACCAGAAGGGGCCAGAAGAAAGAGAGATGCCACAAGTACTATGGTTGGGAAGTCCCCACCACAGCTCATGTTGAAATTGAATCCCCACTTTGAGGTGTTAAGAAGGCAGACGCTTAATCTGGCCACAGTATTTGGGCGGTGTTTAGGATGAAAGGAAGCTGTGGCGTGGGGCCTGAATCCAAAGGGAGTGTGGCTTTATGGGAGAGGGAAGCTGGGTCTGGTGGTACAGCCTGTAGTCCCAGTGCTCTGGGAGGCTGACACAGGAGGAGCACGGGTTCAAGCCCAGCCTGGGCAACCTAGCTACCTAATGGGACCTATCTCAAAGTAAAAATAAGAAGAAATGAGTTGGGGATGTTGCTTAATGAGAAGGTGCTGGGTACAATCCCCAGTATCAGAAATAGATAGATGGTCCTGAAGAAGGACACGCTGTCTGTTCCTGTGCAGCCTGCACCACCTGAGACCCCTGTGGACAGTTCTCACCAGTGTGAGAACAACCTCCCCAGTCCGGCATCCTGGCTGTGAATGTTCCAGCCTTCAGAGCTATGAGCCACATAAGCCTTTTCTCTTTATAAATTAGCTGACCCATGGTATTCAGTTCTAGTCACAGTCAGTGGACTAAGATGGCTAATACCTGCGTCACTATGATGACTGTGTGCTGGTAGGGTGGGTGGGAGCGGGGGCACTGCATTGGAGGGGAGGATAGTGCAGTGCCAAGGAGGGGCCCCGAGACATCAGTGCTTCGGCTGAGTTCCAGCTGAATTCTCCCCTCATCCTCACGCTGCTGTCCCACCCTGTGCATTTTTTCCCAGTGCCAGGGGCCCCTGCATGTCCCATCTGGGAGTTTCTTCCCGCAGTGTTCGGTGCCTCTGCTACCACCCTCTCTATGGGGAGGTTAATCTATAAAGATGAGTGTTCCAAAGCCACAGCCTGGCCCAGGCCGTGGAGCACCTGTGTTGCATGCCCAGGCTGGGCTCATACTTGGGGTCCTCCTGCCTCAGCCTCCCTGGGAAACCCCACCTCCCGGATTGCTGCTTGCAATGTGATGCTTTGCAAGCATGCAGCCCCACCCCATGACAGTTCCTCCTCTACCACCTCTGAGCCACTTCTCCAGGTCGGTCAGTGGGGACAAGCCACTATGGCTTCCACAGTGCAGTTCAGTAGATCGCCCTGGTACCTTTCCACCCACACGACCTGCCAGTTATTAGTTATTCGTTTAGAACCCCGCAGGGGCGTGCCCCAGCATCAGGAGTGGCCGTGGCTGAGCAGGGCAGCAGTGCTCTCATCCACAGGAGGCTGAGCCTGGACCTTTTGCTGAGCCCCGTGCTGTGCTCACGGCTGTGCTGTAACTCACGCCTACTCTCCTGTGTCTCCCAGGACCCCTGAGGATTGGAACCCCATTCGTGTCACTGTGACACAGTGCTGGGCCCAGGCCCCTCCGGCTGGTGCAGAGCTGCTGCCGAGTGCACGAGTGGCTCTCCATTCTTGGAAGCACAGTGTGGAGCCGGGGGCCTCTCCGTTCCTTTTGGCCCTCAGCTGTGTGATTCTTCCCCCTGAAGTCTGTCACCTTGACTGGCCAGGCCACTCTTTTTCTCTGCTATTGGTCTGTATCCTTCTTGGTATCAAGAAAAACAAGGGGCCGATCTTAGCTGGGGGCTGAGATTTTGCATTCTAACAAATTCTCAGGGGGCCATGCTGCTAGTCAGGAACACCCTCCGAGTAGTGAGACTGTGGGCCACTTTCAAGGAAATCCAAGACCCCGTCCCCCCACCCCAAGAATTTCCTAAATGTGGAAGCCATGTCCACACTCTAACGGAGCAATGCACAGGGCCCAGTGTGCTGGAGCAGGAAACATCCTGCTCGGTAGCGTGGGGTTTCCAGAACACGTGCTGGAGGCCGCGCCGGCCCCGGAGCGTGCGTGGAGGGTGTGGAGCAGAGAGGCGTCATGGGCGTGATTCTTCCCCCGATTCTTGCAAAGCCAAGTCATTCTGCCTTGGCAACCAGCAATCAGAGGCGTCAGGTGACAGATTAAAACTTGACACCTCATTTGATCTGAGGGGAACTGAAAAGAATAAATGCTTTATATTCGTGGAGCACGTTGTGTTTCCAAAGAACTCGGAGCTCTGTACTGACTCCCTCGCCCAGGAGGAGGGAGGAAGGAGGCTTTCATAGCGGTCTTCAGGGTTCCGAAGCCTTGTTATTAGCTGAGCGGGGACCAGCTGTGCTCTGTGCCCCTTCCTTCTTCATCCTGGAAAGCAGTGCGAGACAAAAGGGCTGAAATTGTCACGTGTCCTACCATGGTGACGACTCGTGGAAGAGGCTGTGCGAGGCAGGGACAGATGTGGAGGCCCCTGGAAAGGAAACACTTCCCCTCCTAGCTCAGCCACTTTTTGGCCTTGGAGTTTCGGCCACCTGCACAGTGAGGAAGTGGACCCAGCGCTCGGGAAGGCTCCTCCTGACCCCAGGGTCTGCAGCGTTGGAGTCCAGGGCTGGGGTGGGGGTTGGGTGGGGCAGAGCAGGAGTGTGCATGTACGTGTGTGTGTGTGTGTGTGTGTGTGTGTGTGTGTGTGTGTGTGTGAAGGAGAGACCCTTCGGGAGTCTTGCAGCTCAGAGGGAACCACCGTTCTCTCATGACGCGTGCACTTGCTGTGTTAGTGTATTGTTCATTACTGTTCCAGACTACATGAGGAAAGCACCCATGAACGAGAGAAACGTATTTCTTTCCTGGTTTAAGAGGGTCAAAGACGGGTTCGCACTGGCTCGGTTCTGGTGAGGACTTCTTGGTGGTGTCACCTCATGGCAGATGGTATCATGGCAGAAGCTTGTGAGAGGAGGACATTGCATTGTCCAGCAGGAGGCCAAGGAGAAGGGAGGGGCTACATTGCTGTCTAATGAGAACCTTCTTGTGAGAACCATGCAACACCCCATTAGAACTGCCTTAATCCCTTTCAGAGGAAGCACCTAGTGGCTTAAAGTGACCTCCCCGTAAGTCCTACCTCTCAAAGGTCCCACCTTCCCACATCAGTATCCTGAGAACCAAGTGAAGACTTGGGGGGCAGACTCATCCGAACCACAGCCCTGCCTAGGAAGGCAGGAGGGGCCTCCCCTCAGGCCTGGTCTCTCTCCTCAGCCTTTCCAGAAAGCCAGCTCAGCCTTGTCTGCCAGCCTTGGGTCACACTTGGGGCCAGTTCTAGGAAGTCAGAGCTGTTGGCTGTTCCTGCCAACACGGCCTTCTTAATCTCCTGGCTGGAGCTGGTCTCCCCATTCAATTGGAAAAGTTGACTGGGCTCTTAGGGACATAGGTTAAGACCATGGGACAAACTAGTCACCTGGAGACTTGGGGGCCATGTTAGGTGCCAGCTTTGTGGTGGACCAGTGTTCCCCAAATTCACATTGTTGGCCCCAAGACCTGCTGCTGCTGAACTTCTCATGTAAATTTTTTTTTTTTTTTTTTTTTTTTGGCTTTCTGATAGCACTGTGTTGTAAGACCTCTACATCAAGAAGTAGAATTGAACTGGAATGGTTAGGTCAGATAGACCAATAGTCTCTGCGTGGGAGGAAAATATGGAGATTAATTCAATAAGGACTTTCTCCAGTTACTTTGAGATAGGGACTCTCTAAGTAGTCCAAGCTGGGCTCGAACTTGCAGTCCTCCTGCCTCAGCCTCCCAGAGTTCTCAGATTATAGGCCTGAGCCACTGGGGCCCAACACACATTCTTTTTAGTAGGCCAGAAAATCAAGGTCCATATGGAGGAAGTGGTTCTTCTAAAGATGCGCATGGCTTGTCAGAAGCACAGCCAAGCTGAAATCCAGATGCAGGGCTGGAACCTGCTGCTAATGAATACAATGTTCACTTCCTTTTCAGTCCTTGCCTCAGCCTCAAGGCAAAAGAGTTCTCAGAAGGTACAGTGGCCCATGCTTGTCATCCTAGCACTCCCGGGTGGCTGAGGCTGGAAGATTGCAAGCCTGAACCCAGCCAGGGCAACCCAGTGACTTAGCAAGACCTTGTCTTGGATAAAGAATAAAAATGAGCTGAGGATGTAGCTCACAAAGGGCTCTGGGCTTACTCCTAGTACTGAGCACACGCACGCGCTCTCTGAGAGCTCAAGGGCTCTTTGTCTTTGACAACAGCGTTCACCACGAAGCAAAAAATAACAGTCCCCCCCACCCCCCATCACCTTTTCAGTTGAGCTTGAAGTGCTGGCAGTTTGAAACAAACTGCACAAATAAATCTTGTTTTGACTCATGATGAGGGGGGGCAGATAAATATGGAAACCCCCACGATAGAATTTCGCAGTCATTTTTTCTCTGCGCATAACCACACGCTTTAATGTGCTGAGAAGCTTCGTGTTGTTCTGGCTCCAGAGAAATAGCGGCGCGATTCGTGCTAAGTGGTTTTTTGTGCCTCCCAGCAACTAGACACACACACACAGACACACATACAGACACATACACGTGCATGTGCGTGCTCACACACTCACCCCCCAACAGCTGCGCAGCCCAAGCTGAACGCCAATCCGCTGCTCCACGCTGACAGCTCCAGTTATCTTTAGGATTTCAACAAACCTGTCTTCCGACAAGCTCAAGTTCAGATAAAGGCCGTGTCGCGGATCAAAGGGTTCTCAGTCCAATGGTCTTAGAACAGAAACCGCCTCCAGCAGCCTGTTCCCAGCTCAGGGGCTGGAGGCTCCAGAAGACGAGCCATTGGTGGGTCAGGTGGGTCCCACAGAGAGATAGTGCCAGAGCCAGGGTGTCTCCAAGTCTCCCTAGGAGGATTCCTGGGTCTGGCTAAAGGGCTAATGCTTGCACTGTGGCCCTCCTAAGGGGTTCTGCCAGCATCTGGAACAGTGGTGACAACAGAGGTGGGTTATTCCTAAGACCATCCCTAGAGTCCCAGAGGCTTGAAGGAGATATATTTTGGAGTGGTTTTTTGTTTGTTTGTTTTGTTTTATAGTACAGAGGATTGAATCCAGCCTTCACGCTGAGCTACATCCCTAGCCATATACGTGTGTGTGTGTGTGTGTGTGTGTGTGTGTGTGTGTGTGTACACATATATATTCTTTTTGTTTCTTTCACAGTACTGGGGAAGAACCTAGGCCCTTTACACTAGTCTACACCCCCTGACCAATTTTTAGTTCTTTGAGACAGGGTCTCACTGAGTCACTAAATAAATTGCCCAGGCTGGGCTCAAACTTGTGATCCTCCTGCCTCAGCCTTCCCAGAGTGCTGGGATTGCCACGTCTGGCAGCTTTGGGCATTTAAAAGGAAACATTGCACTGGGATGTAGGGATGTAGCTTAGTGCTTGAGTGCTTGCCTAGCAAGCAAGGGAAGCTAGATTCCATTCCTAGGACTTGGTTTAAAAAAGAGAGAGAGACAGAGACAGAGACAGAGAAAATGCTGCATCATCTACTAGGTAATTATGAACTTTCTCGTGCCAAGTAGCAGACAGGCTGAAAACCTAGTTAGTAATGAGAAAGGTATAAAGTTTAGGCAGATAGTTCAAGACTAGACTAAAGTTGGAGAGGACCATGGGACCCATGGGACACCGAGGCCTGCCTAGCCTGGCCCCTGCCCTGAGCCGCCTGTGACCTTAGTACGCCCTCCAGCCTTTCATGTTGTGTATTCTCTTTCCCTTTCACCATTGCGTGGGAGTGGGCTTCATTCTCCTGTGTCCCTGGTAGCCTTGCCAGAGGGGGAAGCGCATGCCCAGAGCAGCTGTGTAAGAAAGAGGCTGACGGTGCCAAGGGCAGAAGTTTGGCCTTGTTCCTGCTCCATCTTTTTTATTTTTGTATCTAGGAATTGCTTTTTTTAAAAAAAGAAAGAAAGCTGGGCCTAGTGGCACAGGCCTGGCCTCCCAGCACTGTGGGAGGCTGAGGCAAGGGGCCTATAAGTTCAAGCCCAGCCTGGACAACTTAGTGACTTAGTGAGGCCCTGCCTTAAAATGAAAACTAAAAAATGAGCTGGGGATGGGGTTCAGCGTAAAGTTCCTAGTCTTGATCCCCAGTGCCAGAAAGGAGAGAGAGAGAGAGAGAGAGAGAGAGAGAGAGAGAGAGAGAGAGAGACAGAGAGAGAGACAGAGACAGAGACAGGAAGCCATCTTCCCCAAAGCCAGCACTGCCATCTGTGCGGCCGGGATGTTAGACTTACAGGTCAGGCTCCCTCATCGTTCTGTGCCACTTTGCCAGGGATATAAAATCCATTCCAAGTGCTAACAGGATACGGTTGGAATTCTGTCCTGGGATTTCAAGTCTGCTGCTCATATTTTCGGAGAGCTTCCATGTGGAGAAATCCCACCAGCCTGAGTCACTCCTCACACCTCAGTCTACAAATAAATTTCCCCGTGTGCTCTAAACAGCAAGCCGTTGGCCCAGTTCCCCTCTTCCTCCTCTTTTCTTCCTTTTCTGTGAAAAACCTTTGCGCAAGGATTTGGTCTCCCGGTGTAGTCAGAGAAAGGGGATATTCCGTTAACTCACTCTCCGGGTACTAGGGAGCCACGGCAGTCTGTCTGCTGTGAGTGGGAGTCTTTCTTGGATGTGATCAGAAGATGCTGCAGTCCTGCTTAATGTAAGAACTACAGTGGGTCAGAAGACAATGTAATACCTTTGTTTATTTTCTATTTTAATTTTTTGTGATACTGAAGATTGAACCCAAGGCCTCCACACTGAACCAACCACAGCCCCAGCCTTTTTTTTTTTTTTTTTTTCCCCCGAGAGACAATCTCACTAAATCACTAAGCCACCCAGGATGAGCTTGAACTTGTGATCCTCCTGCCTCCGCCTCCCCAGGGTGCCGGGCTGGCAGTTCTGTACCACCAGGCCCCGTGACAGTGTGAGATCTCATAGAGCCTTTGAGGCATTGTCATGAACACCAATGACTGTCTTACCAGGGAACACAATTTTTAGTGACTTCTGTTCTAGAAGATACTAAGTAGCAAACAGTTCACCGGAAATGGGAATCCAGACAGAATGTTTAGAGACTTGTAGGCCTGCATCTTAGTGGGCCTCACATACTTCAGTGACGTTGCCGAGCGTTCTCTTGGGTTCTCTGAGCCTGATGTTCACATTCAGTAAATGAGATTTTTTTTCCCAACAACTGAACTGCAGTAAAAATGAATGTACAGATTAAGGAAACATTGAGACTTTCATTTTAAAGGCAATTGCATTTAAGCTTAAAGGAGGCACTCCTACCAAACGGACATTGGTCATGCATGCCCTTGACATGCTGGGGTGCTGGAAAAACCAGTGCTTATGAGATTCTGCTGTTCTACGGCCCTTTCTGTTTAGTAAAGCATTTAGCTACCATGAATAAATATTAGTTATCAAATTATGATTAAAATCCCCTAATTAAATATTTCACAAGGTAAAAATAGCAACCTTCTTCAGTGTGGATCGTAGCATTTTGACACACTGAATAGCTGAGTGCCCTGAGCCACATGTTTCCCTCAGGAAGGGTGCCTGTGATCCTTTTTTAGAGAGGGGCTGAGACCTGTGACCTGAAGTTAAATAGAATTGGGACCCTGAGGGGCCCTACAACTTCTGACCTAGGAAGTGCTTCTTCCCTGACCCAAATCTTCCTCCTCCAGGGCTTTCTCCAGAGCCAAGGCCCACAACAGTACGACCTTGTGGTGCCCACCTCCTCTCAGGCACACTGCAGTCATTTGTGGAGTTCTGTGAGCCCAGAACCACAAGTCACACATGGATCCAATCCTCAGGGGGCTTGTGTGCCAGGGTGAGGACTTGGGAGATGCCACTTCCAATCTAAACAGTCTGTGGCATTGCTCCAAACTCTGACTAATTTCCTTGATTCTTCAGACAAGCCCAGTCACTTAAGAATGTTCCCAGGCGGTGGGCCTGGTGGCACCAGCTTGTCATCCTAGCACTCTGGGAGACTAAGGCAGGAAGATCACAAGTTCAAGCCTACCCAGCCTGGGCAACTTGGCAAGATCCTGTCTCCAAATCAGCAGACAGGCTGGAGATGTGGCTCCCTCTCAGCTGTTGGGCCCATGTGGCAGCAGCGAGATGCTTGCAGGCCGGATTGCATCCCTCCAGCTGGAGCTGTGAGACTGACCTCTGGTTCTCAGTCAGGAAATTATCTGTCCTACAGGAGGCTGCAGGAGGCTGTGTTCCGGTTCTGCTGATCGGCAATAAACTTGACATTGAGAAGGAGCGGGAAGTTCCCCGGGGCCTTGGAGAGCAGCTCGCCAAGGTAACAGCTCGAGAGCATCCCCTCCCTATGGCCAGGGTGGGAACCCCTGGCAGGTCCCAGGAGCTCAGGGTCCTTGGAGAAAGGCCCTCAGCAAGATGAGCTGCAGCCCCAGCCTTTTAATTATTTAATTAATTAAAAGATTTTTTTGACACAGGGTTTCACTAAGTTGCTAAGTTGCCCACGCTGGGCTCCAACTTGCGACCTTCCTGTGTCAGGATCCCAGTGTGTTGGGATGATGGGCCTGTGCCGCCGGGCCCAGCAGACCTATAGTATCATTGCTCCTTTTCTTTTCGACCTTTTCAATTCATAAAAGACACACTAAGCCAATCTTAGTGATGTGTTAGCTGTCGCCCAGCTCCTCAGTGGAGGGACCAGCCGTGGGGGTGATAGCTCCCAGCCCTAGGTCGGGTGTCCTCTACCTCACCCTGACTTGAGAAGTCTCCAGTCATTGGCAGATTGACCCAGAGCCGGGGCTGGTCTGGTAATTGCCTGGACAGGGAGAGGGGAAGTGTTTGGGGCCGGCTGGAGGGGCCGAGACTGGACCCGGGCTGTGGGTTGGCAGCCTGTGTTTGGGCCACAGCCACCGAAGTGTCCTCACTCAACCACTCAGCCAAGACATCAGCCACCAAAGGAGGAGCTTCCAACGCAGCAGCTGAGGGACATTAGCACTGTTGTCACAGAGGGAGCAAAGGGGATAGAGCCCTGGACTCGCACGCTTTCACACTGAGCTACATTCCTGGCCCTTTTTTCATTTTGATTTTGAGACAGGGTCTTACTAAGATCTCAGGCTGGGTTCAAACTTGTGATCCTCCTGCCTCAGCCTCCCAGAGTTCTTGAATGACAGGCCTGTGCTACCATTGTTATAGCTTCCCTGGGGTTGCTTACAGAACTGGCAGCCGTCAGGGAGCCCGGGACAGTCAGCCAGGAGGAGGCAGGGGCTGAGGAGGTACGGGTCCGGTCTGCGATAGGAGGTGGGGGCTGCAGGCAGAGGCAGATGAGGCACTGCCCACCCCCACAGTGCCCGCCGGCTCCCTGAACACCTCCCCATAGCTCCCGCTTGGTGATTCCAGGAGCACAACCTCATCTTCTATGAATGCAGTGCCTGTTCCGGTCACAACACCCAAGAGTCCCTGCTCCATCTCGCCCGGTAAGGAGACGCACTGAGCAAGTGAGGGGACTTGTGGAGCCCAGCAGGGCCAGGCCTGGTGGGGTGCCCTGTTCTTCCTCCCCTCTAGGCCTTCCTCCCTGTCTGTCCTAGCACTGTAGTTCAGCCAGGTGGCCTGCACCTCTCTGTGGGATTTCAGCCCCCAGAGACAGTAATGAAAAAGAACTCCCAGCCTGTCACCCTACTGGGGTCTTTTTATTTTTCCAGTACTACGGATTGTACCCAAGGCTTTCACACTGAGTGATGTCCCCAGCCTCCTTTTTATGTTTTATTTTGGGGCAGGATCTCAATAAATTGCTAAGTTGTCCAGGCAAGCCTCCTGCCTCAGCCCTCCGTAGCGCTGGAATGTCAGGCCTGCACCGCCAGGCTTAGCTCTTTGGAGTGTTAAAGTCTGCCTGTTTGCACTGATCCTGTCTAAATAGAGGTGCTGCTGGGAGCAAGCGCGGCCTGTGAGGTGTGTCCCTGGGGTGGGGGAACCCGGTGGCGCAGGGCTGGGACGGGGACTGGCAGAGGTGCCCACTGTTACGGTGCTGAAGAGCTGGCCACACGTGGGGCCACACTGCATCCTTGAGTCTTGCCTACTCCTAAAATTAAGGAAACGGGGCTACAGCGGAGCTGCTGCTGATCCTGGGCGCCCGCTCGCTCGCTCGCTGCTAGACATTGGCCACATTCCGTTCATCCAACACGGCCTCCGCGCTCACAGTGGGCATTGTGGGAGGCAGTGGGGCACGGTCCCCCACGTGGGGGAGAGTTCTAGGCTTTCCTTTCTGAGCCTGGTTGGCAGTGAAGGAACATTGCTAGTGACGCAGGAAGTGCAGAGCAAGGGCCACTGGTGTTGTTACCACTATCCGTACTTGGCGGGACTGGGATTAAGCCCAGGTCTTCTCACCCGGCTGCACCCCCAGGCCAGTTGTTACTTTCAATTGTGAGATGGGGGTTTCACTACATCACTGATTTGTCAGGCTGGGCTCAACCTTGTGGTCCTCCTTCCTCAGCCTCCCAGAGTGCTGGGATTTGCATTCTCTCCATTGTTTTTATCTCTCACCTCTACGTTCAGCCTGGAGCTCTGGCCAGGTGGCTCAGCCCTGTTGCGGGGTTCACGACCCATAACTGTGCTCAGAGCCGGGTGCTGCTTACTGTGACAGGCTGCAGAGCCACAGAGCCGATGGCACCGTCTCAGCGCCCCACCCCACGAGCTCCTTCAAGGAGCAGTGTACCGTGATGCTGGGCTACAAGAGACAAGCGCCAAAGGGCTGTTGGGGCTGAGCCCAGTGGCACGGGCCTAGGGTCCCAGCACTCTGGGAGGCTGAGGCAGGAGGATTACAAGTTTGAGCCTGACCTGGGCAACTTAGGGACTTAGCAAGATCCTGTCTCAAACAATAAAAAGCGTTGAGGACGCAGCCTAGAGGGAAGGCTCTGGGTTCTGTCACCAGATCGCCTGTATAGCAAAAGAGAAATTTACAAGTACTATCAGGGACATTCAGGTCAGCCAAGAAGGTCAAGGGAGGCTTCACAAAGGAGGTGCCCTGAGGGATCCACGTGGATGAAGCTCAGGCCTCCCGTCCAGGTGTGCCCCTGTGCTGCCCCAGGGGCCTGTCCCTGAGGGTGGCTGGTGCCTGTGGCCAGCGCCCAACTCTAGAGGCTTCTCCACGGCTGACACCACCCCTGCCCCTCTGCCAGGTTCCTCCAGGAGCAAGAAGACAGAGCAAAGGAGGATACCGTCCAGGTTGGCCGTCTTGCTAAGAAGAAGTCCTGCTGTGGGTGACAGAGGCCTCTGGGGACTGGACCCATCCTGGCCCATAGTCATCAGGCTCCCTGCCCCTCCCCGGGCTCTATGCAGTGTGTCCTGACCAGGCCAGCCCATACCACCGTCTCTGGGGACTCGCTCCTCCGAAGCACGGTGGGCCTGCAGGCGGCAGGGTCTGTCCTGTCCCCTTTCTCTGTCACCCTGAGTGTCCCCCCTTATAGTTTTTCTGGGGGTACGACATCTATGGACTGTTCCAGAGAAGGCTCCCCCCTGTACCACCCTTCTCCCCTGGCCTTTAGGGACGGCTGTGCTGTGGTTGCCATGGCAACCATGCAGTGCCCACGTGCTGGTGCTGCTTCCTGCTGGCCGATGATGGAGCCCACAGGGGTGCCGGGGTCACCCCTTCCACAGAGGCCAAAGACTTGCTCTGAGCATAGTCTGTGTGGACCTCAAGGAGCGAGTTGTTGGCAAAGTAAGCCTCCAGCAGGACCCTGTGGCTCAGGCCCAGCCCCCGGGGAGGCCGAAGCAGGCAGGTCACAGACTCAAGCCTGGGCAACTTAGTGAGACAGGATCTCAAATCAGTAATAAAAAAGGGCCGGGGACATAGCTCAGAGCAAAGGTCTGGGTAGCCAAAAAAAAATTAAAAAATAAAAAAAATAATAAAAGCAAGCAAACAAACAGCCTGGCAGCCTTTCCCGCCCAGTCCTGTTGCCACCCTGATGCCAGGGGAGAGCTGGCCTGGCCACTTCATGCCTGGGGTTAGGGAACAGACCTCCTTCCTCCTTAGCTTCCGCTGAGAGATGAAAAGGAGGGAAAGGGCTGTCTGCTGCACGAGAGAGCAGCCGTTTCTGGGAGGTATAAATAAGGTTATGTATAGCTATATAAAAGCCATTTTCTAAACATTTCTCAAAATAGATCCTGGAAAACTCCCGTGTGCTGAGTAACAGAACAGAGAGGCAGGCGAGTGGTGTGGCCCGAGGCTGGCACCAGCATCCCTGGCGTCCCCTTAGTTTATTTTTCTTTTCCTGAGAGATGGTGTTACTTTTTAAAGGAGGGCTGTGATGTTGGCATTTTGTTGGCATTTGAGAGAACACCGTGGCTCCTGGCTCTGGCATGGTACTCATGGACAGAGGGACAAACTGGTCCCCTGTGGGTCCCCTCAGGCCCTGGTCCCACTCTGGGGCTCAGTGTCGAGTGCTGGCAAGGGCTCCCTCACCCTGGCTAGGAGGTTGGTAAAAATGATCCCAAGATCTGGCCAATTGCAGTCAGGACAGTAGAGCCAGGTGCCTCCTAGGACAGTGGGTAGCCACATCCAAGTGGGAACACTTAGAGGGACAGGGCAGGAAGTGTCCCCAGGCCTCCTTCCAAGAAGGTGGCTGGAGATAGCCACTGCACAGCCCGATGGGTAGAAGAACGCCCTTAGTTAGGGTTCCCAGGGCTGTTCCCACCACCTCCTCCTCAGACCCCCAAAAGAGTCAGAGCCCCCATAGGTTGCCAGACAAATGCCTGCCCTTTTGTAGAAATCTCTCTCTCTCTCTCTCTCTCTCTCTCTCTCTCTCTCTCTCTCTCACTCCCTCTCTCCCTCTCTGTCCTTCCCTGTGCTCGCAAGGGCCAGAGACCCCACAGAGGGTGCTGGGCAGAGTCCTCCCGAAGAGCTCAGAGGTGCTCCATGATCTCAGCAAGTCAGCCCCTTCCCTGGGCCCCATCTCATGAGAGAATGACGGGTGGGCTGTTTCATGCTTTGAAGCATCCAGCTCAGATACTGTGGTGACATATTCAGAAATTTCTTTCCTAAGGGAAGGGCAGCAGTGACAGAGTCATCAGTTGGACGCCCCTGGGTGACCTTTGATCTGTATGTGTGCAAATCTGTGTGTGTGTAGGGCAGTTGGAAGGCTAGGGTGGCCAGAGAGAGAGAGAGAGAGAGAGAGAGAGAGAGTGTCCCCATACTTCTGACCGAAAACAGAGAGGGATCTGGGATTTAGGGGACAGATAGGGTCTATTTGGGATTTCCTGAGGCCACAGATGTCCCTTCCTTCTACCTTGACCCTGACTTGGGCTACAGTTTTCCCCTTTAGAGAAAGTGCCTTCAAGGGTTTTGGGGTGTGTGGGGCAGCCCTGCTTCCTGATCTTCTGGTGTGGGAGAAATCCCATGATCCCTCAGAGGTCTAGGAAGAAGAGGACTGGATAGGATGGCTCTGTGGTGGTCTATCCCAGTCCCGCTGTAGAAGAGAGTGGGGAACGGGCTCCAGAGGGACCCTGAGAAGTTCCTGGTCCCCATCTCTTAACTCCTCTTTCTACTGTTCCCATTAAGTACGATGGGAATCGGCTGTCCTCATCGTGGTCTCATTTACCAACAGATAGGGTTTCACCATCTGCCCATGGGGACACTCTAAATGTCCAAGGAGGTACTGATGTAAAGTACTAAGCCCAGCACCTAGTGGGCTCTACTTTGTTACTAGTCTTGCTTCAGTTTCAGGTCTGGAACTCATAACACATTGCCCAGGCTTCTGCACTAAACAGGCCTTTCACAAACACTATCGCTCTTGAGCCTTTCTCTGCCTGGCTTATTTGCTAGGTCTTGAGATCGGGTCCCAGTTGTGACATCTTTCAGTATCAGGACCTTTGTCCTTATCAAGTGTCTTTCTTTATCTGCAGTATCAACTTTCAAATTTAAGTCCATTTTGTCTGACAATAGTATGGCCAATGTTTTGTTGCAGTTGCCGTGGTGTGTCTTTTATATCTTTTTATTTTCACTTGTACCTTTGAATCTAAAAGGAGTTGAAGACAGCAGAAAATTGTGAGATCATTTTTTAGAATCTATTTTTCCAAGCTCTTTTAATTGGGAAATTTGGTGTGTTTATACTTGATATAATTAATAAAGTAGGAAATCAAGCTCCCACTTTCTCATTTCTTTTCTGTGTCCCATTTGTCATCTTCCTCTGTTTTCTATTACTGCTTTGTTTTGTATTAACTATAAAACCATTTTCATTCTCTTATTTTACTTACCAGGCATTTTTGAGCATTTTGTTGGTTAGTCAACTTAATAACAGTTTGTTGTAATAACTCACTTTCAATGCTCTGTAAAAACCATTGCTCCGTGTGGTTTCCTCTGGCCTCTGGTACATTGTCACAGGTCGTGTCTTTCTACATTTTGAGCCTGTCAACATAGACTTGGGATTCTTTATGTGGTTGTCCTTTAACCACAGGGGATGGGAAACGGAGCTTTAGAAAAAAAATTGTACTAATTTTATACTTAATTCTGTAATTACATTACAGTGTTCTTCTTCAAATTCCTACTTGACCCTTTCATTTCAGATGAAGGGACTCCTTATTTTTTTATAGGGAAGACATGCTGGAGATAAACTCTCCCAGTTCCTGTGTATCTAGAAATGTCTTTCTTTATCCTTCATCTCTGGAAGATTTTTTCTTTTTTTCCAGACACAGAATTTTTGGTTGATGTAATTTGTTTAGCCCTTTGGCTCAGCCATTTCACTGTCCTGTCCTCTCTGGTTTCTGATGTGGGATCAGCTGCTGGTCTCACTGAGGACCCCTGGCGTGTGAGGGGTTGCTTCTCTCTTTCAGCAGTTGTTTGGATGTACCCAGTAATGGACCTCTTTGAGTTTATCCCTCTTGGGATTTCTGGAGCTGTCTAGATATGTAGATTAAGGGTTTCATCAGACATGCAGAGTTTTTTGTCATTGTTTCTCCTCCTTCTCCTTTTCCCTCTTCCTCCTTTGTGGTGCTGGGATGGCGCTCAGGGCCTTCACAGTATGCTACATCCCCAGCCCACTTTTTAGGTTTGATTTTGCAACCAGGTCTCACTAAATCACGAAGTTACCCAGAGCAGGTTCGAGCTTCTGATCCTCGTGCCTCAGCCTTCCAGAGTCCTGAGATGACAAGCCTGCACACATGAGCCTGGCTGTCATTATTTCTTGGAATATCCTTCCTACCACTTTATCTCGCCCCTTTGGAGCTCCCGTCCACACATCTGGCCTCTGGACGCTGTCCTGAAGGTTTCCAAGACCCTGTTCATTTTCTTTCCATTCCTGTTTCTTTGTGTTCCTCAGACTGAGTAATCACAGTTGACGTGTCTTCAGATTCACTGACTCCTTCTTCTTCCTGATCAAATAGGATATATATTTTTTTTTTCTTTTGGTAAATTTCAGTGACTTTTCCCTTTTCATTATCCATTGCCCTTGCAGCTTCAGAATGCCTCTCTGTGTTTATCATCCGTCTCTCCTTGGAAGATACTTTTCTTATCCTTTCCTGTTGTTCTCTAAACACGGCTGCATTTGGGTCTTTGGACATCTTTAAACAGCTTGGGTCAGAAGGTTCACATCTGTCTCTGGCACTCACTGAGTTGTACTTGGCAGTCCTGTGTTCTTCCTTGCTGTCCCTAGAGCACAGCCAGGGATCTGGTTTCCACCCTTAGATCGACCTCTGACCTCCTCCCCGAAGTCGCCTCTTTCTTCTGAACTGAAGAAGGGACGAGGTCTTAGGAACCGAGCAGCCCTTCCTTTCCTGAGCTTCAGGTGTCCTGCTGGAGGTGAACCACCCGAGGAGGTGCTCAGTCTGCAGGGAATTGAGGGGAGGCCTGGCATCCTCAGGCAGGCCTCCCTGTGCTGCCAAGAAGCAGGCCTGTCATCCCAGCACTCTGCAAGGCTGAGGCAGGAGGATCACAAGTTCAGACTCAGTGATTTAATGAGACCATGCTTCAAAATCCAAACTAGTAACTGGCCTGGGGATGTAGCTCAGCATGAAGGCCTTGGGTTCTACCCTGAATGCTCTCCATTCCTCCCTCCAAAATCTGGACAGCCCACCAGGAAGGCTGCAGATCAGTGCCGAAGCCTGCAAAATAAAAGCCAGTTTCCTGGCAGACACAGAAATTGTGCTCCACATGCATGAAAACCTCATTCCCAAGGAGCTCATAGTACTGGTCAAGAATGAAGGCCCAGACTCACCGAGGATGATTGTCCCCTGTCCTCCACCTGGGAGACACAGGAGGCTGCCCACACCCCAGCCACACTCAGCCCAAACCAATAGAAGCTTTCTTCTGAACCTGACAGCCCGCCTGTGTCTGTTGGTGTTCCCGTGAACAGCTGTGTAATGGAGAGCGTTGTAATTGCCACCGCCTTTCATGTAATTCAGCGGAGCTGTGAATCAAGTGCCCTGCTTGGGTGGATGCAGCCAGCAGAACTGGGAGGCCACAGGGCGCCTGCTGGGGGATCTGATGTCTCTGTGCACACCGGGGAACTCGAGCGAGGCCTTGACATTTATCATCGCGGGCTGGTGAGACAGGTCCGGCTCAACCCCCTCCCAGCGGGGGCTTCATGGGGGCCTCAGCTCAGGATCCAAAGTGACGCCGGCAGGCCTTTCTCCCCACCCAGGACAATGTTCTCCTTACAGATGAGGCCTCCTACGACCAGCGAGGCACGCGCAGTCAGAATGAATTATGGCTGGACCCGCCGGACCCATAAAAATAAGTGTCGACCATAGAAACCCGCACAGCTCAGCAGAGCTGCACAGAGGCGGGCGGAGAGAAGGGCGCAGTTATTATTCGTAATTGGAAGCAAAAATGAAATGGTTGGCCGAGGAGCCCGGAGTGAGTTTGGGAAATGGGAGCATGGGATCGGGGTTCCCTGAGCAGCACCAGGCTAAGGGCAGGGTGTTGGGCGCCGCGGTCCCCGGGCCACTCTGCTATGGTGCTCCTGTGCCGTGGTGTGTGTGGTGACTGCGCACAGGCTCTTCGCTTTGGCGCGGTGAACAGTGTTCCTGGTGCAGGAGTGGTTTGTGGGACGTCATTTTCTGAGGATGAGGCCCATCCTCCCGCTTCCCTGGAGCCCTGGGCCCCAGAGGCGGGACAGCAGGGCCGGGAGTCCTAGGCAGACTGGCCGCGTTTGCCTTGCTGGTTCAAATGAAGTGCTTCTTCCGGCGTTTAAAACAGCGTGCTCGGAGTGTTACCAGCTGCTGAGATTCAATTGCCTTTCACCAGGGTGTCACTTATCAGAGCTTTCCTCTGGTCCCCTGCCCTCTGGAGCCCCCAGCTGTCCAGTGCTACCCACTCCCTCAGGCAGCTCAGGGCTCAGTTTGACTTGGGCTCCGTGGAGGGGGCCTGGGAGGCACTTCCCCGCCCAGCTGGCTAGTATGGAGCTGCTACCTTATTATTATTATTTTGTACTTTGGATGAAATTCAGAGCCTTCACACTGAGCTACATCCCCAGCCCATTTTTTAATTTTTTATTTTATTTTGAAACAAAGTCCTCATTAAGTTGCTAAGATGCCCAGGCTGGGCTCAAACTTGCAATTCTGCCTCTGCCTCTCAGAGTGCAGGGATGACAGGTGTCAGGTGTGGACCACTGGGTCTGGCTACAACCTGCTGTCCTTACCCCACTATCTCTCTTAAAAGCTTTTTCTGGCCCCACCTCTGCTCAGAATAAAGACCTGCCCCCAAAATCATGTGGGTTTGGGCGGAACTGGGCCTGCCTGCCGCTCTGAGCCCACTTCTGCCTCTCCCCTGCCAGGCTGCGGGAAGGTCGCATGGGATCTCTGGGAAGGAGCTGAGTGGATGAAGGGCTCAGAACAAATGATAGTTATTATGGCAGCATCTGTCTCCCCGCGCGAGGCCCACCGGGCCACTCAGGGGAGGGAGATTCCGCATTTCTCTGAGATAGGCTGCAGGCCATGCGCTTCTTCTTCCCCTTGAAAGGAGAGTAAGTGAAACGTGCACTCTTTCTGGCTACATACTCTCATCTATGAATGTTTCCTCCCACCGTGATGTGAAGTCACACAGCTGGCTAGTGTGAAAGACTGCAAGGTCTCACCAGGAGGGTCTGATCTCTCTCCATGTGTGTGTGTGTGTGTGTGTGTGTGTGTGTGTGTGTGTGGTACCAGTCCAAGGCCTTTACACTTGGCTATACCCCAGCCCTTTTTTATTTTTGGCCTAGAGCACACAGCCTGGCCCTTGCCAAGTAGCTAGTAGTAGTGGAGTTCAAACTTCGACCCTCCAGCCTCAGCCTCCCAGGGTGCTGGGATGACAGTCCTGAGACAGCAGGCCCAGCACAGTCGCCATTTTTGTCTGTACCAGGCCTGGTGCGCAGCAGACACGGGACGCGCAGATGCCTTGCTCGGTTGCCCAGTGAGCGCTTCCTACCTGACCTGTCTTTCCGTAAAGGCTTTGTGCCACACTTCCCCGGCAGGGCGATGGAGCTATGGTGGTCAGCTGCACCTGACATCCTAGGTGCCTATGGAAATTGTTAATCAATTAGAACTGAATTTTCTGTGATGTGTAATTTACTGCAATAAAAAGGGAAACACGGTCACCAACATTCCAGTACTATGAGGAGAGGAGGGATGGCTTTTCCTCCATCCCCAGCAACAATAAGCAGCCGTGTTGGTCTCAAGTTACAGCAGGAGAGGAAGGTGCCAGAGAGGACGGTGACCAGACTTAGAGTGCCTAGTGTCTGTGGGGGCAGCAGAGCCCCAGAAGCCCGCACAGATGAGTTACACGCTGCGCAGCATGGCTGTGACACCCAAGGCCTGGACACTCACTTGCTCACGTGCTCTTTGCCCCTGCTGCCCGGAGGCAAAGTCCTGGAAAATGGAACCTCCGAACCGGAGATGCCCCAGAGCCAACGAAAACAGTGTGCCGATGACCAAAGGACAACCAGACCGGGACCATTTTCTGCCTGTTGTTCCCAGAATATGGTTACAGGCGTTGGCTGTGGCAGGACAGAGGTAAACAAGCACCTTAGAACGTTTTGTGTTTTTGCAGAGATTTTCAGTGTAATGATTCATGGTAAAAACAAAACAAAACAAAAAAATTCTAGTTACTTTTGTCGGCCTTCTCCTTTCTTTCTAGTGCTGAACCATTAAAATCCAAGCTCCTGTGGTACAAGCCTATTATTTCAGCACTCTGGGAGGCTGAGGCAGGACTATTCCAAGTTCTACCCTTACCTAAGCAACTTAACAGCTGGTTTAGACCCTGTCTCAGTAAATAAATAAATAAATAAATAAATAAATAAATAAATAAATAAATATTAAAGTAAAAGGGCTGGAGATGAGATCAGTGTGCAGGCCCTGGGGTCAATCCCTACTACAGCAATATCCACAGGATTGGAGTAGGAGAGAGAAAACAAGGCTTCGATTCTAGAGGAGTCGCCGCCTTTGCTAAGTGTGTCTGAAAGGTTCACAGGCAGTGAGTTCAGGAAGGGGGCGGGAAATGGCAGATGGGGTGAGATTAGAACCAGGAAACAAGAGTGCGAAGACTCCAGTGTATCTGCACAGATGTTATCGGATTGTTTGGTAGGTAGAGCCTCCTGAGAAATGGGGGCTCTAGGAATGCCCGTGAGAAACGGACACAGTGGCCTGTGGGTCTCCATCTTCGCCTCGCCCATGGGAGGCCTGAGAGCCAGCTCTCCTGCTGTCCTGTCGCCCTTTTCTCTGGGTCTCCATGTTGGGTGGAGGCTCCTGGCAGACATCTCACCCACACAGCTCTGTGCTCCACCCTTCCCCCACAGGGGCCAGTGAGATCGCCAGCTTCCCACTGTGGCTCTAGCTCAGCCTTTCACACCTGAGGGATTTTAAAATACACGAGGAGTCGGGGTCTGAGCTACAGGACATGCAGACAGGCGTGTGAGGCTGTGCTTTCCTTCCCCGCCCCCCGCCCCGGGCCTCTGTCTCCCCTGTCTCTCTCTCTCTCCTTGCTCTCAGCCATAGCTGCTGACCCCTCCCTGCTCTGAGGCAGCCCAGAAGTCCCCACCGAGCATGACGGCGGGAGTCTGTCTTCTGCATTGACTGTGTGTGTCCCATTGTTCTCTTGCTAAGTTGTCCAGGCTGGGCTCAACTTGTGATCACTCTATTTTTTGAGACAAGGTCTCATTAAGTCACTAGGTTGGCCTGGTTTGTCTGGAACTTCAATCCTCCTGCCTCAGCCTCCCAGAGTGCTGGGATGGGGTTACAGGCCTGCACCACTGGGTCTGGTTATTTTTGTCTACGCTTCCCCCCCCCCCCCCGCCCCACCTTCTCTCTCTTTATCTGAGGCATTGAGAGTTGAACCCAGGGCCTTCACACTGAATTTCATCCCCAGCCTACTTTTAGTTTTTATTTTGAGACAGTTGCTAAGTTGCCCAGGCTTGGCTCAAACTTATGCTCTTCCTGCTTCAGCCTTCTACAGTGCTAGGATTCCAGATGGGCCAGGCGCCCTGGGTGTGCAAAACCTCACTTGGAGAGATAGCAAACATGGCCACTGTGTGGACACCCGAGTGTGGCCCCGGCCTGATACTCACTTGGCCCAGAGACTCAACACTATGATGGCTGCTAGTTTACAGAAAAAGGACACTGAGGCAGAGGATGGTGCCATGACTTTCTAGAAGTGGTAAGATCAGGTCTCACAAGTCACCCAGTTGTCCAGGCTGGGCTCAAACTGGTAATCCTCCTGTCTCAGCCTCTGAAGAGTGCTAGCATGGCCGGTTTACACCATTTCGGGGAACTGGGGCCCCCTAATATACCACTCCACAAGAATCCTCCTGCCCGCTGGCCAGGCAGCCTCTCCTGCCGCAACTCTTCACAGTGCCCCAGCTGGTCTCCTCCAGCCGTGAAGGTGCTTACCGATCCCAGGTCCCCACTGGCCAGCCGGGGGTTGCTGTGAATTCCCACAGCTCCGGAATCTAGGTCTAGCAAAGGCCACCCCCAGAATTGTTTCCAAGCAACGGAGTGCCACATGCTTTCCATCTCTGATCACGTAACGCCAGCCGCCCGGCCCCACGCAGGCAGAGACCCAGCTTCAGTGTTCATTCCTCCCTCTCGCCCCAGGAGAGGCCAGAGCACCTGGGCAGTGCCACTGGGCCTCCGCTCCAGGGATGGGGCAGAGAGCTGCTGCTGCTGAGACTCTGCCGGAGGCCTTACACCACACAGGGCGCGTCGCTGCGCAGACCTGGTGCTAGCCCGTGTGATCCTTGCACTGACCCTGGGCGAGGTGTCGTGAACAAGGAGGGGCTCACACAGGGGCTGACCAAAAAAAAAAAAAAAATTCAAGCAACTTACTGCAGGTCCTCATGGCCACTTGCTGGAAGGGCCAGGCTTCCTCCTCAGGGCAGTTGGTCGGGGCTCAGGGCCTGTCCCTGACCTCAAGGCTGGGCTGTGAGACTGCAAAAGCCTGCCCCTCTGGCTCCAAGCACGAGGCTCCATCCAACTGAACCAATTAGCCGTGGCCGGACTAGCTCTTGTCATCATAGCTGGAACCCACTAGGACCCACGGAGCCCCTAAAGGATGCTTTGATGCCAAGCATTGTGGGTTCACAGAAACAATCGCCTGGGAAGACAGCAGAACAGCCTGGAATGTAGACCCAGCCTCACATGGACCCTGCCACCTGCTTTCCACCCCCCAGACAAAGATATGCCCTAGGCAGGGATGCTGTGCCCCTGGGGAGAACAGTGTGACATGCCACCACAGACGAGAATGCAAACAACCTGAGCATCTCGCAAATTGCCCACTGCAGAGCTACGATTAGGCACTGAGGCGATCCAGAAACAAAGCCAGGTGTACTTAACTGCAGCGGCCCGCCAGGCTCCGGTGGCTGCCTTTGGCTCCTGGCCCCTCCTGCTGGCTACCACGCCTGCCTCCTCTGTGCATTTATTTTCAGAAGTAGGCAGCGGGTTAAGTCTATTGCCAATTTCCAGGGAAACAACTGCCACATTGAGCTCACTAGATGGTACGTACATAGTGTCCTGCCACTTCTCTGATTGAAATTCTTGAAGCTGGGCCTGGGGGCACAGGCCTGCTGTCCCAGCACTGTGGGAAGCTGAGGCAGGAGGATCACACGTTCAAGCCTAGCCTAGGCAAGTTAGTGACTTAGCAAGACCCTGTTTCAAAATCAGAAAATAAAACTGGGCTGGGGATATAGCTCAGTGCAAAGGTTCTGCATTCCATCCCCAGGACTGGGAAAAAAATCCTTCTGTGTCTTCTCATTCCAAAGGGCAATGCATTCAATGTGAGTTACAAGGGCCCTGGCTGTGGCGCTGGCCCCACCCCCCACCCCAAGCCTCTCACCGGCTCTTCTTCTGCTGTGCTGGGCAACCCCCACCCTGCTGGGCCCTGCATGTGCTGGCTCTTCTGGGTGCCTCTTCTGTGTCCCACTCCCCCTCCACTCCTCTGCCCACCTCTACCCCCCACCTCTCCCCTCCTTTCCTGATTTTCCAAATCTCAGTATTAGGACTTGGGCTATCCCTCAAAGGCCTCATGCGTCTGGAAGATGTCTTAGTTACTTTTCCATTGCTGTGACAGAATACCCGACATGCCCAATTTAGGGGAGAAATTTTTTTTTTTTAGCTCAGTTTCAAAATGTCTTGGTCTACTCATGAGCAACCAGCAACGGTGGAAGCACACAGTGGAGATGGAGGCAGCTCCCCACAACATGGCCACGACAGAAGCCCAGTCAGGCAGGAAGGGAGGACTAGCGATGTCCTTCCAGGTCCTGTTGCAGTGACCTGCCCCTTCCAGATCAAGCCTCAGTGTTCCGCCCTGTCAGGGGTAAGCCTCAGGTGTCCACCCCTTCCAGCCAGGCCCTGGTTCCTAACAGTGTAGAGCTCCGTAGGTGTCCCACCACATCTAAACACATGAGGCTTTTGGGGGATACTCCAGATCCAAATCGCAGCAAGAAGGTTAATTGGATAGCACAGGATCAAGAGGATGAGTCCAAGGATGACTTCCTGTGCTGCCAGGAGGAGGCACCTGGATGGAGGGAGGGGCCACTGGGGGCGTTCATGATGTCCTTGTGCTTCCATTGTCATGCCATATACAACCTTCCTTTGCCAGGCCTTTCCACCACGCCCTCTGCCAGTGCTGACCGTGCAAGGATGGAGATCTTTGAAACATGGGCGGACTAAACCTCTCTTGGGTTTGGGGTATATGTCCCAGTGATGAGAAGGATAGTATTAAAGCCCTGTGTTCAAGGGAGCTCTCTCGCTTATGCTCTGCCTGCGTCTCTTTCTCCCTCGGCCTCTGAGCTTTCTCTTTTACAACTTTTGTCGCCCATTTTCCTTTCTGCAGGGCAGGTTGGTGTCTTCTGTGTTCACTGCTATATTCCATGAGCCTCGTACGCTGTCTGCCTCACTGGAGGGGCCCAAGACTTTCACAGTGGAGGCTCTGGAAACTACCACTCACCCAGCTGTCCTGAGTCCAGCTGGGCCTGGACCTGGAGCCATGCACCATGCTGAGAATGGGCGATGCTCGTGCTGTATGCCCAAGCCAGGCTCAGCATCCCGACAACAGGCAGTCAGTGCATTTCCCTCCTAACCCCACAAAGGTCTGCCATGCCTTATGGGGATGCATCTGATGTGGGGCACTTTGGGTCTTGGGTGTCCCCCAAAGGCACACATGTTGAAGGCTTGGTCCCCAGTGTGTGATGCTACTGAGAGGTGCTAGACCCTTTGAGAGATAGAGTCTGGTGGGGAAGAGTTAGATTTAGTAGTTGAAGGCCCTGCTCTCAAGGAAACTACTGGGACCCAGAGCTGAGGTGCTGCCGTAGATGTGCCATATGGAGCTATAGCTGAGGGTCTTTTTAATTTTAATGGAAAAACACATTATTTTTTCACACTGGAGATCCAACTCGGGCCTTCGCATTGATCTACATCCCCAGTCCATTTTTTATTTCTGATTTTGAGACAGAGTTGGTCTTGCTAAGTCACTAAGTAGTGCAGACTGGGCTCAAACTTGCAGTCCTCCTGCCTCAGCCTCTCAGAGTGCTGGGATTATAATAGGCCTTCCCAGTTAGGCCCGGTGGAAGGACCCATTCCAGTGCCCACTCATGCCGCTTATCTGCACTCTACCAAAGGGTTGGGCATGGCTTTTCCAGTGTTCTCAGACTACTTTTGAAGCCTTTAAAGACTAACAAAGGAGAACCATGGGGCAGGCCTCTTGAGCCTGGGACCCAGGCAAGTTCTACATGCATGTCACTGCTGGGCAGCCTCCCAGCTTCTGGGCCAGAGACTGCAGCCCAAGGTCCCCCCAGCTCACCGCTGCCCTCAGCTCAGGCTGCGGTGCTTACTTCCTCAGGGCTCACTGAGTCTGGGCCTCGGCCCAGACTTCTCAGTAGCAAAATTGTAATACAGGCAGTGCTATTACTGGAATGGTGGCATGGCCGGACTCCCACTGCCCGATGCAGTTTCCAAGCATCATTTACTTTCTTTCATCCTGAACCATCTTCTCCTTGGCAGAAGAAAAGCCTGAGTGCTACAGGTGTGTGGTGACTTGTCCAAAGTCGTGCTGTCAGTCTGTAGCAGTGCTGGGCCTTGACTAGGTCCTCTGGCTCCAGGCTTCATATCAGATGGCAGAACTGTCTGGTAACTGTTGGTTGCCTGGGGAAAGGAGACCTGATGGAGTGACCCAGAGCACGATGGGTTTGCTCCTCCTAGTTTACTCTGGAGGCCCTTGAGGCTGAGGTGATGTCTTTGCGTCATGGCGCTTCTGTTGTGAGAAATGAAAGCAGCTTTTCTGTGTTAGTGGCAGATGTTGTCCCAGGCCTCCCTGAACGCTGCCATTTTGTTCAAATGGCAGGCTGAGCCTGCCTGTAGAGTTCACAGATGGCAGGAAATCTCTGTTTCCAGGGCTTGTAGACTGAGAGAGGCTAAGGGAGCAGCACATCCACCGTCTGGCCTGCGGGAGCCTGGGGACTGGCTCCCAGGTGGGTGAGGGGGCAGAGGGCAGGAGCTGAGCAAGCCTGGCTTGCCCAGAGATACCACTGAGTTACCTCGAGGCAGGGACAATGTCTGCGGCTGGACGGTGGCTACTCCAGTGCCTGGAATAGGTATGCGGTGGTGGAGCATCCGATGAGTGTTGTTGGCTGGTCTTCTGACTGTGAGCATGTTGTGCTCTACCCTTTGCTAAATCTGGGCCACTTATTCCTATTGGGATGGAGACTTCTGAGGTGCCCGGCCTGGAGTGGAGCGTATCCATAGAAGTTAGGCAGGTAGAAGGGGCTCCATGCATGCTCAGGAGCTTGGGCTTACACCGGAGACATACAGCAACAGGCCAAGGGTTTGGTGCAACTGCAACTGTCCAAGGCCTAAGGCAAGCTAGGGCTTCCCAGGCAGAGCTGCACTCAGAAGCAGACGTCCAGAGAAGAATCATTCAAGAGCTCTGGCAGGCGGGTACCTGGGGTCAAGAAACATGTTTCTTCAGAAAGAGAGGCCCAGAAAGCAGCTGGGGACCCTCAGTGTCATAGAGAGGCCAACTTGCAAGAATGGGTCAGAGCTCCTGCACTACATGGGACCTGGGAGGGGACGGCTTAAGGTCACGTAGAGAAGATGCCCAGGGCCCAGAACAGACCGCTGGGCAGGGACAGGTTCCAGGCAAGGTGAGCTCAATGGGGAGGGTGTCTTGGTCCATTTTCTGTTGCTATAACAAAACACTGTGGCTGGGTGATGTATAAGAAAAGGAGTTTATTTTTGCTCATGACTCTGAAGGTTGTGATGTCCAAGGACATGGAACCAGTGAGAGTCTCATGACGCTTCAGCTTGTGACAGAAAGCAGAGGGACCAAGCAGATAGGTACAAAAAAGATGAAACAGGAGGGGCAGCCTGGCTTTATGCCAACCAGCCCTCAGTAACTAACGCTGTTCCCCAAGAAGGAGCAGTCCTCAGTAAATAGCCCTGTTCCTGAGAGCAGGAGCTCACATAAGAAAGGAATTAATCCATGTGTGAGGTTCTGTTCCCTGACCCCAATACCTCCCAGGATGTGGCCTTCCTTCCATAATGGCCACCATAGGGGCTGTTGTGGTTTGGATCTGGAATGTCCCCTAAAAGCTCCATGTATTTGAGTGTTGTGGAAACCTATGGATTCCAAGTGCTATTAAGAGGTGGGCCTGATCAAGAGGGGTATATTACAGGTGTGGGATGGAGGATGGGAGTGTTGTAGGTTAGTGTTGTAGGTGCGTGGTCTTGAAGGATACAAATTCCTACCCCAGCTTCTTCTGGAGTCCTCTGATCCTTCCTCTTGCATACTGTGAGCAGCTGTCCTCCATCAGCCCCTTCCTGCCACAGCCAAGCCACTCATGAATGGACTGGGACCTCCTGAAACTGTGAGCTAAAACAACTCTTTCCTCCTTTAAGTGGTGGGTGTTGGATAATGTGTACCAGCAATGAATAAGTAACTTGGGACCATTGTGATTGGGATCTGGAATGTCTCCCAAAGTCTCATGTATTTCGATGTTATAGATTGTCTGCAGAACCATGTGCTATTGAGAGATTTGGGCCTTGTCTGGAGGGGTGAATTGCAGGCATGTGGTTTGGATTACTGGCATGTGTTGGGGGCTTAAACCTGGCAGGAGTGGAACACTGAGATGGGACCCAGAAGGGGTGGGTCACTGGGATGGGACCTAAAAGAATATATGCTGCTCCCTGCCTTCTTTCTGAACTCGACTGGACGTGGCTAGGCTTCCCGTGAGGAATACTGTGAGGAACTACCCTCACCTCCACCTCTGCCATGTCTTTCCGCTATTGCTGGTTGCCCATGAGTGAACTGTGACCTTCTGAAACTGTGAGCTAAAATAAACTTTTCTTTCTTTAGTTTATGGATGTTAGATATTGAGTCACAGCAATGAAAAAGTAACTAAGACAGGGATTCAACTCAACTTGAGTTTTGCTGTGGACAAACAATATCCAAACCATAGCAGGTGGGCTGGGATGTTTGACTGTATCCCATGCTGCTGTTGAGTCCTGGAGCCAGGCTGGGCCCACAGGTGGGATGCCGAGTGCCAAGAAGAAAGGAAGGCGACAGGGCTCAGAGCCTGAAGAGGCCTGCAAAGACCTCATTTCTGCTCATGGACTTTATAATGGTCCTGTCTATCTGGGGAAGGAGGAGGACAGCCTCCCTGGGGTGGGTTTATGATAGTAGAGGAAATGTTAGTGTCTCCCAGGGGAGCACTGACAGAAGACAGTTGAGCCTGGAGGTCCTGAGGAGGCCTGTGGGCACATTGTTTGGGAGTTAAGCCAGTGCTGAGATCTGTCCTGTACCTGGCCCCATACCCTACTCTTTTTAGGCAGGTTTCATCCTTGGAGCTTTTAGGGAAGAGGGACTGCACCTGCAGTGAACTTTACAGTCTGCCCAGAGTGGCCTCTGTACAAACAAGCCCGTATGCAACCTCAGAGGAGGTGCCCTGGCTGGGTACTTGGGGAGACATGCTTGGGCCCTGTGACTATTCACCATGCTTCCTCAACTTGAACAGATTTTTAAAAATGCAGAGCAGATCAGTAAGACACAGATCTTGGTGTGCCTGTGGATAACTGACATGTAGGCCAGCCAACTGAGGAAAAAAGACCTGCCCTGGATGTGGGTGGCACAAATCAGTAGACTTGTAGCTCAAACAGAATGAAAAGGGAAGGAGGAAGGAAGAGTTGGCTTCTTCTGGAAGAGCTCTAGTCTTTGCCACCAGCTCATTTATCTTCAGTGCAGACTCGCACCAGCTGTTCTACAGTAGCTCCCAGACCTTACACCTTGGACTGGGGTTGAGCCCTTGATCCCCCTGTCCTGCGGCCTCCATCTTTGCATCTGAGCTGCTGCTGGCTCCTCCAGCTGTCCCATGTACAGATGGCCACTTTGTACTCTCCCTTCTGATCTCAGAGGCAGCTGTTGTGGACTCCACACCTCTGAACCTATAAGCGCACCTAATAAAACTCCAATGTAATTTCACATAAGTATTTTGTTTCTTGTGGTTCTGTGAACTAAACCCAGGACCTTCACATGGAGCTACATCCCCAGTTCATTTGTTGTTGTTGTTTTCAATTCGAGACAGGGTCTCACTAAGTCCCTAAGTTGCCCAGACTGGCTTTGGACTTGTGATCCTCCTGCCTCAGCCTCCCAGAGTGCTGGGAGTACAGATTTGTGCTACCAGGCCTGGCTCACATATGTATTTTCTATCAATTCTCTTTTTCTAGAGGACTTTAATTAATACAGGAACTGGAAAAAATAAGTTCCTCAGAGAAAGACAGGAGTGTCAAAGGAGAAACCCACTCATGGGTTTTGGAAAAAGAAAAAAAGGTGGTAAGTGGGGGGAAAAGCAATTGGTGTCATGAGTGAGTAAAGCCATCTTTACCATATCTCTCTGTCATGTAGGTCCTCAGCTTACACACAGATTCCATTCTGAACACGTTCACAGCAGATACTGCTGACTTTACATGGAACCAGAGGGAAACCAGGCTTCCCATGGGAGTCCTTCGGGAGGGAGGAAGGAGGCAGCTGTGGAACTCTCTCACTGCCTTCTGGGCTTTATTTCTGTAGCCCAGGAGCAGAGACGGGCACAACCCTGGAGTGAGGGGAAGGCCCCGGGTGCCCCTCCATTGGCTGCAAAGGTTGGCTTGGTGTTAGCAGTGCTTGTGGGCCTCAAATCCTGCGACTCCCAGAAGACTGTACCCCGTGCCTCTCTGGCTCCTGGACATGTGGGTTGTGCCCCATTGGGTGGATGGAGTCCTTCATTAAGTGGGGCAAAGGGGGGGACCCCACCCGAAGCAAGACCCACCACAGCCCGCACAGCACAGGACACCATGGTTCGCACTGCAATGCAAACTCACTAATGGGTTCTCTTCAAGTGCCCTTGAGAGAATCCCTCCCACCCCAACTCCCTTTCCAACTCACCTGCCTTTATCTCCTGCTAAATTTCTCCATCATTTTTCTGTCTGATACCTATAATTAAGTACCGTTTTTTGTAGATAGAATGAGAGTCTCACGTTCTAGGTATGAGGCTCAGGAGAATCATCACAGGGTCATAGGGTAGGGAGGGTATGCGGAACTGTATTCGAGTCCTGACCTAGCTCTGCCACTGACTCCACTGCTGGTCCCTAGGTCCCAATAGCCTCAGCTGCAACACCAGTGAGAATGCCATCATGTCTAGTTCCCAGGGCTTTGGGGATGTTGACGGAACACACAGGCATCAGAAGGCCGAAGGTTCTGGAAGCCCAAGGTCCGTTGCCACTGGATTCAATTATCATCACCAACCCCCACGCCCCCATACACAAGGCCAAGCCGTCTTCTACATCTCTCCCTCCATGGCCTCATCAGTTCCCCCCACCACTGTCCCAGTACCTAAAGGTCTCTCCAAGGGAAGGTGACAGAATGCAGGCGATGTTCTCAGAAGCTGAAGAGTGACCTAGTGCTGAAGCCCATAGCATCTGCATCCTAGGGAGACTCTACAACCACACAAGGACCCGTGGTGGGCACATTCCTGGTAGATCTTCAGTCTACATGCGGCCCAGCTGTAGCTCATGTTCCATTCCAAAACACTAGTGGTCGGCTCCTCCTTCCTTCCCCCAGTTCCTGGGCCCGGTTCTCATCTCCCAAGGACTAGACCTTGGGAGTCTGCAGAAGATTCCCCTAGACTGTCAGCCTTGAATCTGGAATGGCCTCCCAAAGTCCCGTATGTTTGGGAGGTGGTCCGATCGTGGGTGTTAATCCACTGACTTCCTCTGCTGCCTAGAGTTGACCGGAAGGGGTGGATAACTGGGACATGACCTGGAAGGATCTAACTCCCTCCCTCGTCCCACCCTCACTCTCTCCATTTCCTGTGTGGCCATGCTGCGAACAGCTTCTCTTTGGCTAGGTGTCTGCCATGCCCTTCTGTCACTGCCCATAAATGGACTGAGGTCTGAAATTGTGAGCTAAAAGAAATCTTTTCTCCCTTATTTGTGGGTGTCAGGTATTGTGTCCCAGCAACAAGAAAGTAACTGAAACAAAGACCAACCCCAGATTCTGGCCACTTCTACCCAGGAACTAACCTCTGGGGGGCAAATGCAAATGGAGAGGCCGCCCCCTCTAGTGTCTGTTCTCTTGCACCCAGCCCGCCCCTCAAGAGCACCAGGAACTCCCACACCCCATTGCTTCGTTCCCACATGTTTATTGAGTCCATGGTACTAACGCCCAGGGTTCTGAGCCACAGTCTAGTCAAAAGGCGACCAGAGCTACTACAGAGAAGTTTCAGAGCTGCGCAACATCTGTTAAGGGGCTGGGGAAGGGGACAACTAGTCACAAAACAAATTCCTATTCAAAAGCAACAGACTCTCCTCTGAGAGGTGTATTTTTCTATGCACACACACCCACATGTATGTGCACACACCCCTCCAAGCGGACACACAGGACACCCACTTGGCTGTATATGATGTGCATATACAAGTGTCTGTGGGCAAAGAAACTAATCTAGATGCCACACGCACGCGCACGCACACACACCACCGCGCACGCAGGGAGTCTGGCCTATGCTATCGAAGTCACTATGTCTCCAGGTTCTAGAGGAAGCGATCTGTCCTGGATGCCGGCAGCATGCAAAACTCGGAAGATCCAGAGAGTCACAGTTTACAAGGACGATGGGGACACGCGGGGCCTTCTCCATCCTCGGGGCCCCAGCCACGGCACGCCGGGTGGCTCTCTGGTGGCGACCTTCGTAGAAGGTCCCAGGGTAGAGCCACAGAGGAGCTGCAGCCCCGTGCCCAAGGCAGAGCCCGCGGGCGCCCTGGGGGCTCACCCCTCTCCAAGGCAGAGTGAAAAGCTCTGGTTCTGAGCGTGGGTCCTGCGAACGGTATTCCTGGGGACAGCGCGACAGACAGAGGTGAGCATCGTGTTGCTCGCTGCTCTCTGCAGCTTCCCACAGGTGCTAGCGCATCTTGTAGTCGTTAGATACAGATGTTTCGCACAGCTGTCCCTTGAAATCCAGGTCTACTGTGAAGTCGAGGTCTCGCTGTGGAGGAAGAGCCAAAGGCCACGGCGTTAGTCAAGTAGAAGTCACCGTCCCTCCCAGGCACAAGCCTCCTCCTGGCTCCATGGGGCTAGCTCGTCGTGGTGTGTTATTTTTTCTTTTTTCTTTTGTGGCCCTGAGGGCTGAGACCAAGGCCTTCACATGGAGCTACATCCCCAATCTATTTTTTGGTCTTGATTTTTGAGACAGAGTCTCACTAAGTTGCCTCACTACATTGCTAAGTTTCCCAGGCTGGGATTGGATTTCGGGTCCTTCTGCTTCAGCCTCCCAGAGTGTTAGGGTGTCATGCCTGTACCAGCTGTGATGTTGAGGTCCTCAGGACCTATTCTGATGCCTCACCTCTGCCCTAAACCTTCCTGTTCTTGTGTAAGCATGTGCCTTCTGATTTCACCCCTGGAGAAGAGATGGGCTTGTTTGTGTCATCGTGAGCGATACAACTGTCCCAGCTCTCGGCAGCTGTCCATGTACTGCCCCACCTGGGCCCGGTCGTGGACAATCACCATCCCCGCCCTGAGCCAGCGGAAGAAGCACACCCTGAACATCTTCCAGGCCACCAGCAACTGCCACTTCCTGGCTCAGCTCATCCTAAAAGAGGTGGAACCACTTATACACAGGATCTGTTCTCAAAGCCCCTCATGTGAAGAGCCGGAAATTGTTCTCCAGGCTGGAAGCCCGAGGGCACCTGGAGAGAGCCTCTGGCTTCTGGGGCTGAAGGGTTAATCAATGCCAGAGTCCTGCAAACATGGCTCCTTATTGCCCACTGGGGATGGGACAGAGCCCAGATGAGTGGTCACAGGGGCCAGCTTCATGGGTTCCCTCTTCTTGGTGACTCTGGCCACACAGAGAGCCCTGGCACTCACCACGTTTTTGGCATTGGGCTTCATGGATATGGTTCCGTAGATCTCCTCCCCCCTCCGGACAGTGAGGTAGTCCTCCAGGTAAAAGACAGTCTGCTTCCAGTGGGTGTAGGGGGCATCAGGGGCTGAGGGGTGAGGTTAAGGAGGAAAAGGATGAGTTAGACGGTGGGTTCAGAAGGGCTGAAGCTAGGACCCACTGCCTCCCGCCATGAAAGGGCTGGGCTTCCCATGGGACTCACCAGTGCTACTCCATATCCACACCCTTGTCCTGTCAAGGGCCTGGTCTAAGCCCAGCTCCCCGCTTGGCTGCCATCTTCCCCCCTCCCCCCACCCCCATCAAGTCCTCACCCCCGAGAATCAGGATGCTGTGACAGTTCCCACCCAGTGCTGGAGGAAGAGGGCCTCATCCACTAAACTGATAAATGAGTCTCATGACATTCTGGTTTATTTGTGTTGTTTTGTTTTTATTTGTTTGTCTTTGGGGTGGAGCCCAGGACCTTCACACTGAGCTACATCCCAACCCATTTTTAGTTTTGAATCTGAGACCGGGCTTCACTAAGTTGCCCATGCTGAGCTTGAACTTCCAATTCTCTTGCCTCAGCCTCCCATTGTGCTGGGATTATAGGCCTGCAACATTGGGCCTGGCTTACGCCCAGTGCTACAGGTGGCATACCACTGAGAGCCCAGGAGGACGCTCAAGCGTTACAGTGGAGGCTGTTCTGCCACTTGCCCTGTGGACTTCAGGGCACAGCAAAGCTCCACCTGTGGGAATGGCTATAGATGATTTTCCAGTTCACCAAGCAAGGTCAGGGCGAAGGTGTGCATGTGCCTGTTCTGACAGAGTGAAAATATTAAGCACTAAGTCAGACCAGGTAGTGACCTCTAAAACCTTTCAAAACCCCAAGGCCTTTATTTTTTCTCTTTCAGTACTTTTGATGAACTCAGAGCCTCAGCTCTGTGCTACATCCCTAGATTCTTTTATTATTTTTAAGACAGGGTCTTGCTACGCTGCCGAGTTGATCAGGCTAGGCTCAAAGTTGTGATCCTCCTGCCTCAGCCTCCTAAACTGCTGGGTTGACAGGCCTGTGCCATCGAGCCCAGCTCTGAGATCTATATTAATCACATAGAAGAGTTTGCCTTTCTTTGCATTTGGCAATGAACTGGCACGATCAAATAGCAGTGGTTTGGATGCAGATACCAGCAGCCTTCAGTGTGCGCATTTGGTAATCGATGCAAACTCAAGGTCATAGGGAAGAAAGCCCGCCCTGCACTTGGTAGGGAGGGGGAGACCAGGAATGGGCACTCTGCATCTCCCAGACCCAGGTCCTCCTAGCCCCAGCCATCTGCAGGCAAAGTCCACCTGCGTTGAGTGCTTTTCTCTACCAACTCCCTCAAAATAACTTGTCAAACCCTGGTTTCTGGTTGTGTGTGCGTGTGTGTGTGGCAGCTCACCCGCCCCCACTGCCACCGATGCCAGCGCAGACAGGTTTCTTTCCTGGGCCCAAATGGTATAGGGCTATAATCTCAGCACTCTGAGAGGCTGAGGCAGGAGAATCACAGTTTCAAGACCAGTCTGGGCAATTTGGTGAGACCCTGACTCAAAATAAAAAATGGGCTGGAAAATGTAGCTCAATGTGTAGATCAGGGGATCCTCCCCCACTACCACAAAAAAGATAAAGAAAAGACAGGAAATCATTATATTGGGGGACAGTGTCAGTGCGCAGACGGTCTGACTACACCCCACTGTGAAGGCTGCAGGAGCCTGGAGCATCTGCTATGTGCGAGAAGCAAAACCCCACACTCACATCCGCAGGCGCTGAGAGAGGATGCGTTGCCCTGATTTCTAACTGTAGGAGGAGGCTGCAGGCAATAGGGCCCATGTCAGCCACAACCATAAAGTCTCCATGATTCAGACAGCACAGCTTCAGGAGGAAGACATCAGAATAGACTTTTTTTGAAGGGAGTGGGCATTAGCGAACTTCTCAGCCATCTTGTTCAGAGCAGCCTTTCCCAAGGGTGTAAGTCTCAAACTCAAACAGGTGCTACACTTCACCTGGAATTTTAAGACCCATAGAGCTGGCACCCCACGCCCAAAGCCTCTGAGTCGGCAGGTCTGAATAAGGCCTGACACTGCTCAGTGCTTACAGGTCCCCATAGGCTGCCGAGTCAACCAGCCACAGACCACACTTTGAGAACCATGGCATTACGGCACAGGATGATTGATGAGGATATGTGGGACCACTGCGTGTCCTTCTGGAACCTAACTTCATGGAGTTCTATGCCACTGGGAGGAAGGATGACATTGCAGTTGCACCAGGGCAGGAGGATACGGACTCACCTGGTCTTCGAGCTCTGGGGAAGGTGGATAATGGAGGGAACGTGGCTGAGGAGCCAGAGTGAGAGACCTTGCAACATGGGGGACAAATCCTCACCAGTTCTCGGGAAGCCCAGAGTCAGTTTCTTTGATCCTGGCCTTGAGCTCAACCAAGGCTCCTGTACACAGGCCATCCAGGATACTACCCCAGAACTCAGGTGCCATCTGCAGGCGGGGGTCCTGCAGGGTTCCCGCTTGGCTTCAGGGACCAGCAGTAGATCATTCCAGAGAAAGGTGAACCTTGCTGAGCTGCAGGTTTTAGAAACCCTGGCTTTTCCCAGAATGCTTTTGCCCACTAACTTTCTTAGCACCCGCAGTAGCAGGCCTTCGAGACGGGGAAAGCAGAGCCAGCTGCCATGATCTCGTTCCTACGTTCGAGTTTCAGCTACGGTCCTTGAGCAAGTTCTTCTCCCTGCCTTCCCATCACTGGGCTGAGCCTCACAGGTCTTGCAAGGTCACGTACAATCTCCCACTCCTGTTGGTTTAGCTCACTGAGAAGACGAGCTCTTAAACCTCCACTAAGGAAGGAAGCAGCTGGCAACAGTCCAGATCGAGGAGTCTGGGTTTCCCCGTAGCAAGAGGTGTTGCCCCAGCCTGGCTGACAGATTCTGAAAGGCCTTGGTCTTCGTAGTCAGGAGACACTGCTACTAGAAAAAGCCTTCCTGGGAAAGATTAGAGAAGCCTCTAGTCCTCCTGTCCACAAAAGGACCAGTGTCACTAGGGTTTCAGGAAGGGAATGCTCATCCCTCAACTTCTAGTAGAGCTCACTGGACACCTCCCTCTTCTCTTTCTCTCTCTCTCTCTCACACACACACATACATGCACACATAGTTCACATGCATGCACGCATGCAGGTACATGTGTGTGCACACATGCACACACAAACACATACACATAGACTCACATGCATGCATACACACGTGCGCACATGTGCACACACACACACACACACACACACACACACACACACACACACAAATATACACACACTCTCTTTCTCTCAGCCCTGGAGGACAGCCTTCCACTCCCAGGAAGAATGGCTCAACACGACTGCATTCCCAAGCTTCGTGGACTCACTCAGCAGAGGTTGTTGCGAGATCTGTGTTAGAAGCCAGGAAGTGGGAGTGAAGGAAACGCGAGCCCTACTCGTGACAGGGAAGGGGAGGGGGGACTGTGGTACGAATGGTGGCACAACCTGCCTCAGGATCCTGTGTCGGAGCTTAAGGATGCAAGCAGAAGCACCTCCCAGACACTGACTAAAATGAAGACGGGGAGTGTGGATGGATGGTTTGACCCAACCTGCATTCTCAGCAGGCTCAGTTTTGACAATTTCCTGCAAGTTGCTGGGCAAAAGGCTCACAGATTTCCATGTGCTATCTCTACAGCTCCCTGTGAATCTGTAATTATTTCAAAATAAAATCAAAAAATGGTATGGATGGATATGTATGTCCTTGGGCACCCATTGGAATATTTTGGAAAAATAAAAACATCCACCTATGGATGTTAATCATAACATACACCTTTAAGGAGTGGGCTTGGGAGGGATAGAGGAAGGAGAAAAATCTGTTTCTGACCTTCTGTGTGTGTGTCTGGTGCTGGAGATTGAGCCCAGGACCTTCATGATGCATTACACCCCCAGTCTATTATTTTAGTTTTGACTTTGAGACAGAATTTTGATAAGTCATTAAGTTGCCCAGGTTGTGTTCAAACTTGTGATCTTCCTGCCTCAGTCTCCCAGAGTGACTGGACTATAGGCCTGCACCAAAGCACAGGCCCTTAGTATGGGCCCTGGTCTAATTTGACAACTGTTCTTGTAAGAAGATGAGACTAGAACACACAAAGAGGGGCCTGGGTGCATGAGCACAGTGGGACAGCCCAGGAGATGGCAGCTACCTGCGGGCCCAGAAGGTAGGCCTCTGATGGAGCCCAACCTGCTGACACCTTCATCAGGGACTTCTGGCCTCCAAGATTGGGAGAAAAGAAGGCCGTGGTGTGGAAGTCACAGGCTGCAGTCTTCACTTTGGTTACCCAAAAAGATGAGTTAGGAGAAAAGAGACGACTAAAGCTCCCTGCATCAGAACCCTTGGGTGCCCCTGGCACACGCTGGGTGGACAGGGCAAGCAGAGGCTGTGGCCCAGGGATGGAAGATGCTGCCCCATGTGAGGTCAGGGTATGGCTGTGCAGGGTATGGTATGGCAGGGATGGGACAGAGGGAGACTCAGCCAGGAGGCCAGGGATGAGCAGAGTGGAAGCTATGGCCACAGAGCCCACCCACCAGGCTGAGAAATCTGCCAAGGAGGCAGCTCTGAGGGGAGACAGGTGGGTGATGTGTCCCCAGTAGTGCGCATGATGGAAACCTTGTTCGCAGTGCAGTGAGGCTAAGGGGGTGGGGGGAGGGATCGTGGGAGGTGAAGGGTCCCGATGGCTCTGCTCTCATGACTGGATTATTCATACACAGATGAATGGGCTCACAGTGATCGTGGGAGGAGCTTGCCATAAGGAAAATTCTGTTACCACCACAATGCATTATGAAACCCTTATTGCATCCCGGGCACATTCTCCCGGCCCTCCTACGCCCCAGAACTGTGGGCCAAATACACTTCTATTCTCTATAAGTTACCCAGCCTCCAGTATTTCCTTTTAGAAACAGAAAACAGGTAAAGACATGGAGGTGATCTTTGAGAAGCAGAAGCAGGGATCTCATGAAGGGCAGACTGGGTTGGAAGGAGGGAGGTAAGGAAGGAGGTGCAGAGACTGGCTTGTGGTCTAGAGAGAAACAGATGGCATCCTGTAGAGAGGCATGGTGGGAGAGATGGAGACGTCTGTCTCTGCTCTGTCCCTGCCCCTCGCCTAGAGCACATGCACTTAATTCTAATGGAACCAATATGTATCAAGGAGACGTACGGGATTCTTGCCTCCTATACCCCACTACCCCAGCTCCGCTGGCTCTCAGCTGTGGGAGCACCAGCCACCATATTTGTTTACCTTCTCCTTGGGCCACCATGACTGTGGGGACAGGCAGTTTCTCCCCAGCTGTACTATGAGCTGACGCCCCACCCCTACGCAGCAGAGTTCCTGTTCCAGGCTGCACCAGACCCTGGGCAGCCCTAGTCACCCTTCCCTGAGGCTGTGGCTTGCTCAGATTCTGTCCACTTGCCATGCTGACACAGCCAAGGCGACGTCTCACAATGTGTGATGCCTTACCAATTTGATCTCGATCCTGTATTTACGGTTTTCTAGCATAGCCTTAAAAAACAAAAGACTCTGGTGATGTCCTTGTGCCTTGCTCCCTGGGTCAAGACTGGCCCTGGTCCCTACCCGCAGGTTCTCACGGGAACACGGAGGAGGAGAGGAAGTCAAGGCCGCCGAGCCACCACTCACCTGTGGAAAACCCCATTTTCTTGTGGCACTTGGTAAATTCTATATTAAAGTAGGTGACGAGGGCGTGGACGTAGTCGTTGCGCTGTATCTGCAGGCAGAAGGCAGATGTGAACGCCAGCTCTTCTGTCTTCACCGTGTAAATGTCCACCTCCTGCAGCCCGGGGAGAGAGGGTGCTGGGGGAGTGTGGCCGCCAGGTCCAGGACCAGCCAGGAGCCTCGCTCCAGGAGAGGCCGCTCAGTAACCTCTGGAAGGGGGAGTCATCACCCTTGTGGTGTCCGTGCCCATCCACCACCTTCCAGTCACTGAGGGTGCTCAGGTGATGATAGATTTGAATCAAACCCTGAGGGGAACAGATTTAGAAAGGCAACTCTGCTGGGGTGAGGACTGACAGGGGACGTGGGAGGGGACTAATTAGACAGAGTCACCACAGGAGGGTCCCCCTTTGCATTGCTGCTGTCATCCTGCTCCAAGTGTGGTCCCTGGACATTAGCATAATCTTTACAGAGTGTGGGGGGGGGGACATAATTCTTTTTGTTTGCTTTGTGGTCATGGGGCTTGAGCCCAGGGCCCTCATACTGACTGACATCTCCAGCCTTGTTTTCAGTTTTTGATTTTAAAACAGTTTCTCTCTAAGTTACTGAGTTGCCCAGGCTAGGCTCAAACTTGAGATCCTCCTGCCCCAGCTTCCCAGAGTGACAGATTAAAGGCCGGTGCCACCCAGTCCGGTTCTGTATTCTGAGGGTCAAGGTGGCATCCTACTCTACTCCATGGGAAACGCCACAAGGCTCGCATCTTGATTCTTTTTTTTTTTTTTTTTTTAATATACAAGTTCCTGCCAACAGGAGGCAGGCAGGAACTGGAGCTCACCAAGTCACAGAGGGACTTGGAGAAAGTCTTGCTCACCGCCTGTTCCAAGGCTGCCTGGTTTAAAGGTAAATCAGTAAAAGGGCAGAAGCAAGTGGTAAGCACTTTCAGTTCTGGCTGGAAGCGCAGACCACAAAGAACCAATCATTTTCACAACTTCAGCAGGATGGTGGCTGAAAATCAATCTCGCATGGTGGGGGACAGAGCTGAAAGACAGCGTGGAACGCTCAGTTCCTCTGTGCCAGGAGTCGAACTACAGTGTGCGCCTGCCACAAGCCAGGGAGAAGCCGCCAGGGGCTTGGGGCATCGGGGCGAAACCGGTGCGACTCAAGGAGCAACTGCCAACCGTCCAGAGTTACGTGGCAAGGACCTCTGACCCAACGTCCAGTAAGAGCCTCCTAGACACCTGTGTGCTGCATGGCTCCAGGAGGTCCTCCTGAGCCTGGGAACAAGGTGGGTGGAGACGCAGAGTGGCACTATCAAATGGACTTTCTCTCACTTTACCCCTGGGGTGCACATAAAGGACAAAGAGGTACAGTAGCCCAGGACCTGCAAAGGCAAGTCCTGACTGAGCCAGGGGAAGAAAGGAGCAGATACGGGGAGGGGGCAGCCGGGGTCCTGGGCAGGCAGCCATGGCGGCCTCCAGGGAAGCGGGAACGAGGGTGGATTGCAGGGCTGAGGAATGGAGAAGTCCCGTGGCAAGGTCACCTTCCAGGGCAGGTTACACTCTGTGTGTGTGTATGTGTGTGTGTGTGTGTGTGTGTGTGTGTGTGTAATTGATCGAGTACTACTCTATCATTTGAGTCACTTGTAGGAAAACAAATGCCCTTTGAGACCATCATGCGTAGCAAAATGAATCAGGCACAGAAGGTTAAATACCAAAGGGTTTTTCTCACATAAAAAAACTAGAAATATAAATAATTTAAAGGGAATAATAAAAGAGACATGATTGGAAACGGGGAGGTAATAGGCTTCATGGAGATGGGGAGAGAATCGGGCAATGAGGGGAGACTGGAGAATGGGGGCGTTAAACAATGCAGATGCGATAGAACCGATGCAGATGTGATGTGTATGTGCACCAGCTCCCCAAGTGACATGTAATTGTCACGTATCACCAATGTGTATATTAATAAAAAACAAAAATAAAAATGAAGTCAAAAGATGGGGAACAAGAGCCAAGTGAAGGATGAACCAGCTGTGAGTCCGGCAGACAAGTCCCCACCAGCTCAGCCGCCTGTCCAGCCCAACAGGCCCATGGCGGCAACATCCCTGATGCCTGCCGACTGCCCCGCCCACCGAGGGTGCTGGCCGCTCTCTATCAGGCAGCTCGCCCCACATCCGAGCACCTCCCACGCTAGGCTCTTCTTCAGAACTGTGAGGGAACCCCCAGCACCATCTCTGTGACTGCTACTGGTAGGACGAGCCAGACTCTCCTTCCACTCCATGTGGTCCCCCAGGCCCTTTCCTCTGCGATCTAGAGCACCCCAGCTTGTCATTCTGGGCGTCCAAGTCAGGACTTCCAGCCCCTCACCCACGCAAGCCTCACCCTCAACAAGGCTCTGCCACTTTCGACACCAGGCTGGTGGCATCCTCAGCGGTTAGAGCACTTGCCTAGCATGTGCAAGGCCCTCCGTTCAATTCCCCAGCACCACATAAAAATTAGCCAGGTGTGGTGATGTACACCTATAATTCTAGAGTTTGGGATTCTGAGGCAGGAGGATGGCCATGAGCTCGAGGCTAGCCTGGACTACAAAGCAAGACAGGAAAAAAAAAAAAAGTGTCATGCTGACCATGCCAGGCCCTTCACTTCAGCAAGAATGTGCCTGCCCCATCTGCCTGCATTTAGGTCTGTCTGTTCCCATGGTGCTCCCTGCTCCTTCCTACCACACATTGTCCCCAAAGCTCCTCCAGCTCCAGAATCCCAGAGCAAGACTCCGTGACTTGCACTTTAGTGATGGCATCAGTACAGTGGTTACAGAGTTTGCATTCTGTGACTCCCCTGGCTCCAGCTCATCCAGGGCCAGTCAGATTCCAGGGCTTCTCCACGGTCCCTGGTCCCTTTCTCTTTTGGTCCCTCTGCCATCAGCCCAGTACTTCCGTCCTCATCCCTGCCACTAGCCAGGAGCCTTCTAGGGGCAGGAGCTGCGTGCAGCTCACTGGCAGGTGTACCCTCCACGTGTGACGTGTCACCTGGCACATAGCAGCACAAGTTGGGCTCAGCGGGCTTCTAGGAACAGGTCTTCCTGCCTGAAGCCTTTGCTCTTCCCAGGCTGTCCTCCACAGCCACCAGCCAACAGTCTCTTCGAGGTCCACTCCAATGTTTCACTCTATGGATACACAGCCTTCGCTGGCTCCTTGTGGTTCTTCCACACCTGACAGCTTCCTTTTTTCATCACTGCCCTCACTGTAGCACTTTCAGCACAAGCCTGCACACACAGGCACACACACAGGCACATGTGAGCCGCCCAGCTAGTAGGAATTCTGCTTCCAGATGGTCTTGCTCTCCGACATCCATCAACCAAATGTCAGATGTCCCATCTTCCATTAGCTGACTGGGTTCAGCTGGGTCCTGGACATATTTGCATCTTAATAGGGGCCTCAAACCTTCAAGGCAGGGAGTAAGAAACCACACAGCCACACATTAACATGGTAACAATGGAGGCAGCTGGCCTTTTGGAGAGGGGTCCCGGCTGGCTGGGCCATCTGGGACAGGGGGATTTGTGGAGGTTGCACTTTGGGGGACACAAAGGCCCTCAGAGCTCGGCCTCTCCCGCTCAGGCTCCAAGTTTACACACCAACCGTTATCTTGATTCCCAATTTGTCCTCCCACCGATGCAGCAGCATGCTGCAGACCCCAGAGAGACCTGACTCCGAGGAGGCAGAGGTCTCCACAGAGGCGAATTATTCAGGAAAGTGCTGGCCACTGCTGCCCCACCTCCCAACAATGTGACAAATGAACATGTGAGAGCGGAAATCTGGTCAAAACACAGTCCTAATTATAATAAAGCGTCACACTCCAAAACACTAATGGCAATGAAAACAGCAATTAAATGTGTGAAAAGGGCAGGTGCTTTCCATCAGGCTGGGTGTGCATGTTGCTTAGCACCTAGTAGGAGTGCTGACAGGATGGTTCTCCTGGGGCAGGAGCAAAGCACATCATGTGTACCCTACTTGGAGAATGCAAAGGAAAAAGGTGTGGTGGGGGGGCAGGGTGTTGTCACACACTGGGAGTCCTGAGCTACTCAGAGCCCCTCCGGAGTCTTCATGGGTGTGTGCACACATTGGACTGGCTGCTTTGCAGCAGATGCTATGCTTGTAGTTGGAGGAGAGGGAGAAGAGGGGAAGGAGAGACACCCATGTGGCCCTGGTGGACAAAACAAGAGCAGTCCACCATGCCATCAGCAGGAGGCAACTGGAAGTAGTGGCCACACTCACAGCGAGGGATGGGTCCTGTTCACACAGCCACTTGGGAGCCAAGAACTTTGGTGGGTGTTATCACTTATCCCCCAGTAGCTGTAAGTGCCAGCTGTCACTGTGGCAGGTTCCACAGCACCCGTTGACTTCTGCCTCTTCTCATATATTGGCAGAAATGTTTTGTGTCATGGTGAGCTTCCTGTTGGGAAGCTTTCTGCGTGGAATTGAGGCGCCACTCAGGGGTTGCTCACAAGGAGTCCTGCCCCACATGGAGGATGGGCTGTGGTCAGTAGACGTGAGAACCCCGGGAACACAGAGCTCAGGGCTTAGACTCGGAGCCAGTCTCACCAACGGGTCCTTACAGGGGGCAGGGGTATCCCGCAAGACCTGTACAGTTGAACCTAAGTTATTTGCCCCCTGAGGTTCCCTTTAAGTGTCTCAGAGGCCATCTGGACCAAGAATACTGCTCTTCTGTGGAACCCATGTCCAGGGAAAAGGATACATCCCACTCAGGAAAAACATAGCAGTTTGCACCCATCCTTCTCAAATGTCCCCTCCCCCTTGGCGACCCTGGGCTTGCCCCCTCGATCTCACTCTAAGTGCTCCAGGCCTGCTCTCCAATGCGTTCAGAACCCAGGACACCCCCAGGGCCAGAGCAGGCAGGGTGAGAGCTTGAGCTAGTCGGGAGCCAGGTGGGCCATGAATACTGAACATGGTGAGCCCACATACCTAAATTAGGAAAGAGACTTAACCAGATGAATTTTTTCTCTTTCTATATTGATAAAAGCAGATACTAATAGTTTGGTATGGTTCAACATATGATTTCAGCACACGCACATGCTAACAAACAGGATGGGGACCAGAGGCTCAGTCCCACCTGTGACCGGTGATGCCCCAGGAGGACCACAGGGCTGTAAGGGAGTGAGGCTAGGGAGGCTTTGACCCTCGCTTTGTCTTATGGGCATGTTTGATCACGTGTGTGTGTTTGCATGTGTATGTGTGTGCACATGCATGCATGTTTTGAAGATGGAAACCAGGACCTTCACACTAAGCTATATCTCCAGCCTATTTTTTTTTTTTTTGATGGTAAGATAGGGTCTCACTAAGTAACTCAGGCTGGGATTAAACTTGCAATCCTCCTGCCTCAGCCTCCCAGAGTGCTGGGATTATAGGCCTGTGTCACAGAGCCCAGCTGATATGTGATAACAAGCACACATCAGGACTGGTGGGTACATGCACTGCCCAGTTGCTCTGTGCACTGAAGAAGGCCAAGGAAGGGAAGGTGTTTGGAGTGTGGATAATACTGTGGCTCACACAGGGGCCAGCAGCTCTGTGCAGCGGGCTCAGATACATGCTTGGAGGCAGGGCACCATGAAGACAGAGGGACCATCGGCTCTGAGTGATCACATGTCCCCACCACAGCGCACACTTGGCCTCCAAGACATTCTGTCCTTTGATATCCCTTTTCCATCCCACCCCAACACACCCACCAGGGACCTGCTTGGGCCCCTCCCCTCAGCTGGGCCACCGTGGAATCCTTTTCTCAGCGGCTGTACTCAGTGACAGCGCTAACTTTTGGCTTGTTACCAGGAAGCCCCCAGGCTCTGGCCAAGGTGACCTTGCCTTGAGAGGCTGGGGCGGTGCAGGCACACCTCAGCCCTGCTGTCCAGGGTGACAGCTGGCCCCCAGATTGCCCAGGCCCTCCAGGGTGGCGCAGCTGGCTCCTAGCCTGCCCAGGCCCTCCAGGAAGGGTCTCCAGACCTTTATCAAACAGGCATTGGTCACCACTTGCTTTGGATCCACGATATCCACCAGGGGCTCCTTCATGGCCACGTCCCGAATGCAGGTCATGTCAAACCCATAGACGTTCTCCCACCCTGTGGGAGCAGAGTGAGACATCAGGGTCAGCACAGGACCTCCTGGAGTTCGCCCGACCTCCTGAGGGCTGTGGTGTAGCAAGCTGAGAGTGTAGGAGTGCAGCCACATCCTGCATCAAGTCCTGCATCAAAACAGCATGTAAATCGCTCCCCTGCAAGGAAGCTTTGCCTCTGCTGACGACTACAGTCTAATCTTGACCTCAAGAAGAGGTTGGTCTCACCTGATGAGTAAGTCAACTAGAACTCAGGCTGAGAAACTTCTCCAAGATCACACAGCTAGACTACGGTAGGGCAAGGATCACAACCCAAACGACACAAATCTTTCTTTTTTGTTTCTTTCATCTAGGTTAGGGTCTTTACACTGAGCTATAGCCCTAGGCCATTTTTATTTTTTGTTTCAAGACAGGATCTCACTAAGTTGTTAAGTTGCCCAGGCTGGGCTTGAACTCATGATTCTCCCATCTCAGGCTCCCAGAATGCTGAGATTCCAGGGCTGTGTCATGAGGCTAGGCTTCCTCTCCTATTTCTTTGTTCCTGCTGGTCTCCCTCTAAAGGACCCTTTCTCTGTCTTCTCCCAACCCCCACCTAATGAAACGCTAATGCAGTCAAGAGAAATACATGGTCTAAAAGCCAACTAGATTACATGTGAATGTCAGCACCATTGTTCACATTAGGCCCTGTGCGAACACCCTAGCCTTGCTGAAACCTCAGCTTCCTGTTGTGGATGCATCGGAGTGCCTTGGCTTTTCCACTCGCAGAGGACCCACCCCACAACCTCCAAGTGGGGCTCGAACCACGCCAGCTATGCCCCTCAGCTCTGTGGGCCTCTCCATCCTTGGGTGTTTTGTTTGGGAGGGAGGGGAACTCAGGGTACAGGAGTTGCCGAACAAATGAATCCAAGTGGGTTGGCCCAAGGTCACCCTTGGGTGGTAGTACTAATTGCTTCCTTCATTTATGCTCCCCAGGATCGCCCTGAGGGTGCTGCTGTGCTATAGGAAAGAACCCTGCACCTAGGAGAAGTGGCATGGGCCAAGGTCGCACATGAGGAGACAGCCCAGCCTGTCCCTCTGACCTCTCAGCTCACTCCTCCAGCTGTGCCCACAGCCCCCGGGGCTGTGGCCTCTCTCCGCAGCGCCAGAGGGTGGCGTGCAGGGGCTGAGCTCCTGTGCACCTGAATTTCATTTGTGTGTTCATCAACACTTTGAAGGATGGATGGTTTTTCTCTAAAACCTTATTACATTTACATTTTCTTTTCTATTTATTTGTTTGTAGTACTGGGGATTGATTCCTGGACCGTTGCACTAAGCTGCATCCCCAGCCTGTTTCGCTTGTTTTTTTCAATTTTTGAAACAAAGTTCTAGCTAATTTGCTAAGAGGCCCAGGCTGAGCTCAAACTTGTGATCCTCCTGCTCCAGCCTCCCAGAATGCTAAAGACACAGGTCTGTGCCATCAGCCCTGCCACATTTTCTTTTAAAGTGTTCAGAAAACAAATGGTCCCTGAGGGAGCTCCTGTCCCTGCGTGTGCTGAGGAGAGTGGATGTGTGAGAAGGAGGCATGAGCAGTCAGGGAAGGAGCTGCTTCTTCAATTCTTGGATTTTTTTTCCCCCAAAGGTACACAGAGACCTTCCATAGGAGAAAAGCAAACAGATTAAATGAGTCTCCTGGGGGTTGAGAGATGAGTGCTTGGGACACCTCAAGCCCAGGAAGAGGTACCAGGTAACTTCCATTCAGTGCAAACTGGACTGGTGCCAGACTCCTAGATGAAACACACATTGTGGGGAGGGAGCTGCTTCTGACCCAGGACAGGCTTCAAGAAGGCCCCGTTCTGGAACTCGGAAGTCCAGCCTCTCCCCCAAGTGGAGCATACATAGGGAGCATACATGCCACCTGTGGTGGAAAAGCCCTTCCTTAGAGGCCAGCGGCCAGTGGCCTGCACCTGCTGCTTCCCTCCGTGGACCACCTTGCCTTAGAGTTCAATGTGAAAGTTGGGCAAAAGTCTGAGACCCTACGTGCCCCTGGCTAATGGCCTGGGCTTTGCAGTTCAAATCTGAGCTCTGTCATCTTTGTGCTGTGTTGCTTTTCCATGGGACCATCATCCCAGCTCTCTGGGAATCCGAAGCAGGAGGACTGCAAGTTTGAGTCCAGCCTGAGCAAATTAGGGAGACCCTGTCTCAAAACTAAAACTGAAAATGGGCTGGGATGTAGCTCAGTGTGAAGACCCAGGGCCGGACCCATTCCATTTTGATAGATAGAAATTCATGTCCAACTTGGGATGCTTTCCTGCTTTGCGTTGCCTGGTGTTTTGTTCATTGCCTTTACCTGGGTTGGTTAATGTCTGTCTTCCCAAATGAAACTTCCCCACCTTAGCCCTTCAGGGACAGATCATCTGAGGCCTTAGATTTCTCCCTCCTGCCGGCTGGTCACTCATTTCTCACTGGCCCCTTTTATCAGAAGTGGAACAGAGACAGGAGAGGACACAAACCAAACACAGCAATTTACTTTCTGCAGGGACTGAGCCTGTCTCCCTCCCAGGCCCCATGTTAAGATTTTCCCTTGTTAGCTGGTTCTCCAGCCAATTGAAATCAGCTGGTAATTGTTTCCTTAGCAACCAGCAGTCTTTATGTTTTACTTTTGATGTAGAACACAGAATATCCAAACTCTCTATTTGTTTGAAATATATTTCGAAAAGGGTCTGCTTCCTTGACTTCAAAAAATTAGGTAGAAAATATTTTTAAACATTTGACATTATTTTAAGTAAAAGTTAAATGTTTGGTTATTTCGGCTTTTTTTGTATCTTTTTGACATATTCTAGGGCAAACACTCCATAAAAAAAAAAAATGAAGTCTGGCTTCTAGATCTTTTTCTTTTTCTTTTCTTCCTCAGAAGCTGTGACTACTGCAATGGAAGTCACAAGAATAAACCATGTGATCTCCTGTCCCCAGCTGGCACCTGAGGAGTAGTAGCTATGCTCCCAGCTCCTCTCGGTACCTCCACTCCTGACCAGGCTGGCTGACTACAGTGTGCACCCCACGTTCCCAAGTACAACCTATGGAAGGGAGCAGGGGATATGGCATGTTTGTATTGGAAACTATGAGGAAGTTTCATCCTTCTCTCTCTTCCTTCCTTCCTTCCTCCCTTCCTTCCTCCCCTTCTTTCTTTCTTTCTTTCTTTCTTTCTTTCTTTCTTTCTTTCTTTCTTTCTTTTTTCTTTCCTTTTTGTGTGGTTGTGGAGTTCCAGCCCAAGGCCTTCCCACTGAGCTAGATCCCCAGCCCATGTTTTTGTTTTGATTTTGAGACAGGGACTCACTAATAAGTTGCTCAAGCTGGGCTCAAACTTTGGCTCCTCCTGCCTCAGCTTCCCAGAGTGCTGGGATTATAGGCCTGGATAGAGTAAGTTTCTTAAAGATCTCTTGTGAGATTAGAGTTCAATAAATACATAAGTGACTATGAGAATTGAGAAGGTGCCCAATCACACCCCTGAAAACATTATTCAGCACAGTTTTGCCATGTGAACTCCAGTATACAGCTTGGGGCCATCTCTGTCCTATTTATCCACGCATTTGATCAATGTTCCCTGTGCCGTTGTTTCTATGAGAAGATATCTGTCCTAGATTCCAAGCCACTAGAGGCCACTGGGCTTGGCAGAGCCACAAGCAGAAAAGGGCCTAGTTACTCCCTCCAGAGACAGATCCAGTCTAGTCCCAAATAGTATCATGAATTGTTATGCCCTGTAATATGTCAACCCACTTGACAGATCCCTGGGACCAGTGTTAGAGCTAACTATGGCATAGAGTTGCCAGGGAGCTTGCTCAAGGTATCTCAGTCAGGGAACGGTGAAACATGGAATTAACACGGAGGGCTGGTGGATGTCAGGTGCTGAGTTTAGGCTGCCCTCGTCGCTCCCTCCTAGAGATTCGCCTCCCTTCCTCTTGAGGTCAGTCGTCTAAATGACACTATGTTAGATGATCTGAGTGAATTTCCTCTTTCTGTCTTCTCCTCTGCCTGGTTCTGAATAGCATGATTTTTTTTTTTTTTGGTCTTTTTTTTTCATTTCAAGAGTGGTGTAGACCTAAACACACATATCACATCTCACACACACGCACACAGTTCCCACAGCATGGTCCAGGGGAAGCATACCTGGTGGCAGTAATGATTACCCAGCAATCATCAGAATCAATGGAGTGAAATGGGTGAACTGTGGCTCTTGGCCTCTGGGAGCAGAAGGCCTGGATTCTCCTCCACTGGTGTGAATCCCTCTGCCATCACCAAGCCCTGCAGGGAGGGACTACCCTTTGGGCCAGAACTCTTCATTTACTGATCCTGTATAATGACTGGAGCTTCTGCCTGTTGCTTTTGGCTGCATTGATTGTGTGCTTATTTGAGAGGGGTTCTTTGCTCCCTTATTACGGTGAGACAACAGGGCTGTGTCTAACTTTACCTAACCACATTTTCCATCTCCTTGAAGGCCAAGGAGGTATCGCTGTTGTGGTTTGGATCTTGAATGTTCTCCAAAAACCTCATGTATCTGGATGTTGTGGATTATCTATGGATTTCATGTGCTGTTGGGAGATGGTGATTGGTAGTCTATGGCAGATTACTGGGCATGGAAAAATTACCGGGCATATAGCCTGGAAGTTTATATTCTTTCTCTGGCTTCTTCCCTGTCCTGATCCTTCCTCTTGAGATTCCATGTTCTCCTCGAGGCCCTTCCCACCACCGCTAGCCATTCATAAACAGAGAAAGGCCTCTGAATTGTGAGCTAAAAATAAAACTTTCTGGGGGCCGGAGAAATGGCTTAGCAGCTAAAGTGCTTAGGTAAGCACTAAGTACCTGAATTTGATTCCCCAGCACCGAATCAACTGGGTGTGGTGGCACACGCCTGTAAACCCAGGACTTGGGAGGTTGAGACAGGAGGATTGCTGTGAGTCCAAGGGAGCCTAGGATCCACAGTGAATTCAGGACCAGCCTGGGCTACAGAGTGAGACCCTATCTCAATAAATAAATAAATAAATAAATAAAAGGAACCTTTCATCTCTTAAGTTGTGAATGTCAGATTTGTATCACAGCAATGAAAAAGTAACTAAGACCTTTGTCTTTGTGGGCCAAGGACAATATTGGAGAGGGTGTTTATTTGCTTGTTTTTATTTTTCCTAAAAGAAGACTTCTCCTTAGCTGACAAAGCATTTGGATACATGCAGACACATGGGTTCTCCGTCCCCCCAAAGCATATACCCTGTATACACATCCGTGCACGTGCAAATAGTCTCCCTTCCTCACCTCTATCCATCCCCCAAAAGAACCTCAGAGAAGAATCTGTATTCTACCTAGCACAAAAGGGAGTCAACACTACCTTTACACGTTTGCAGGGCGGGGAGGCGGGACTGGCTGGAGACCTGCCCTGCTGGGCTTCAGGAGAAGCGAGCTTCCATGGGAGTCTCGTCCCTTGCCCTGCTGTGCTGCACACAAGCTCAGCTTTTGCGACTTCTGTTCTTTCTTACTTTCATTGCATTCACTTCCCAGCCCCCAAACTCTTATACTTCAACAGCCGTATTGCTTATTCTCTCATCTAGTCCCACTGTTGGGACTAGAGAGAAATGGGGGAACCCAGAAAGGTCACAGAGAAACTCTGCAGAGGTTCAGGCAAGAGTCAAAAGGCAACTTACAGTGGATTTTGAAGTCCTTGTACTGTCTGTCTTCAATTGCTACCACGTACAAAGCTGCCCGGTCTGGAAACATAAGCCCTCCAGGTTTCTGTTGATGAATTGTGGGGAAATGGGTCTCGTAATCTATTCACCTGACAAAGACATCACATTTTAAACTGCACATAGAGTCACCAGACAAGCACCCCCTTGCCAGCATTTCTCACTCAGTCGACTGCCCCCCAGGCTGGAATTAGGGTTGGGATAGTGTCGTGGTTTGGATCTGGAGTGCCCCCAAAAAGCCTCTTGTTCCTGTGGATACTGTATAGGGTTGGGAGGCGGGGTCTGCTTGGAAAGGGCAGATGCTTGGGGCTTGACCTGGAGGTGCCTGTGCTGGTTCCACCCTTCCTCCCAGTCTCTCTCTGTGCCACATGCAGTGAGGATGTCTGTCTCCTGGGCAACTATAACCGCAGCTGTGGCCCCACCATGTGATCCCACCATTTTTCAGCCACCCACCTTTGAACAGACTGTGACTTTCTGAAACTATGAGCTAAACAAACCTTTCCTCCCTAAGTTACGGATGTCGGGTATTGAGTCATGGCAATGAAAAAGTAACTAAGGCTGATAGTAACACCCAGGGTTCATTTGGGAGTAAGCAGAATGCGAGGGACTGGATGGAGTCAATAAAAGAAATGAAGCATGGTGAGGGTAAAGCCAGGGAGGAGGAATGAAACAGGCTCCAGCGTTTTCACCTGGAGAGGCCAGTGTGGCAAAATATTTGGCCCTTCAGCGGCCATGGAAGTTCAAGTATTTATTAATCAGAACAGATCTTTGTCTTGACGACAGAGTATAGGTGTACATCTGGCCAGAGAGGCAGAGGTCAGACCTACAGATGGACATCCTGACTCCAGGATGTGCTGTACACAGGTGGGTGATCATTCTGTTCCCAGAAGCAGGTCTGCTTTACAAAGAGGGGTCTGGGAGCAGGACCTTCTAGCTCGAGTCCCCTCTGATGTCCTCGTGGTCTTCCTAGGCTGCAGGCCATGGGGGAGAGCAGCAAGGGAGCCAGCACACCAACGCGGGATAGCACGTGGGGCACTTACCAGCCACTTGTCCCTGGCAAAGATGACCGTGTTGAGCATGGACTCGTAGAACAGACAGTAGCCCATCCACTCGCTGATGATAATGTCCACCTTCTCCACGGGCAGCTCCACCTCCTCCACTTTACCCTTAAATATGGTGATGACTGGAAAATAAGAATCCCGAGGCCATACTTTGCGGGACCCCTGACAGGGGCTCGAGCACCTTGCTGCCCTTGGTCTTTGTCTGGCTCTACCTGGAGAATGTGACATGCTTCCCCCTTTGCCAAGGTACTTTGTGCTGAGATCACTGAAAACTATCCACGTGTCTCACCTGTGAGCAGTTACCATGTACCTGGCACAGCCCAAGCCTCCAGCCCACACTTGCTGTGACCCAGAGTGCTCCCCGCAGTCCTGCACATGAGCCTGCTGTATTACTCTGTTTTCCTAGCTTGCAATGAGGAAAACTGAGACTTAGAGGTGACATGGTGGCTGTGGAAACAGCCCTGATTTGATAAGAGATGACTCTTAACATTCCTGTCATGGCTTCCCTTTCATAATAAGTTACCATGATGCTTCAAACCCAGGCCAAGCCTCTAATGATGCCTCTCTACTGGTCAGAGGGGCACAAAACAGAGCTGGGCTTTTTGTTTTCGTATGGTAGTAGCGATGGGCCCCAGGGCCTTCACATTGAACTGTATCCCCAGCCCAATTTTTACTTTTGATTTTGTGGTAAGATCTTGCCAAGTTACCCAGACTGGGCTCGAACTTGTGATCCTCTTCTCTGTCTCCTAGAGTGCTGGAATGACAGGCCTTTGCCACTGGGCCTGTCTACAAAATAGTGTTTTGGAGAATATCATAGATTTTGCAGAGCGCCATGGGTCTTTTTTTTTTTTTTTTTTTTATTGCCTGTCAGCTTTCCACATGTGGCCTGATCCGACTAAGCTCCAATTTCCCAGAGGACATCCAGGGCCTGTGAGATCTGCACTGAGGGCAGGTGTACAGATCCCATGAGATCATGTGCTGGCCCAGGACCCACTAGATCTGCATCAGGAGCAGACATACAGACTGCGTGAGTCCACGCCCAGGCACCAGGGCCCATGAGATCTTTACCGAGGGCAGGTATACAGATCCCGTGAGACCATGCGTGGGAAGTCCCATGGCTGACAATATCATCTGACGCATTCTTCCTTGTCCATGAGTGGGAGAAGAGAAAGAGACGAAGGTTTCCTTGCACGTGGCCCCTGCTCATGCCTCACTTCCAACACCCTCAGGTCTCCCTGCAGTCACAGGCACTACTCAGCTGGGAGTTTGTGATCAGTTGACACAGACACACGTGTCATTGTAGAGCCTCCTTTTGCATTCATTGCTATGAAGATGATAGAGCACGTTTCCTTCTACACGGCAGGGATATTAGTCGTACTGGTTGCCTGGTTCCCTCTGAACCTTTCCTCTGAGAGTTACCCAGATTCAAGCCAGGTCACCTCACCAGGAGTCCCATGATGCCTGAACTGTGCTGGACAGACTAACCAGTAGCCTACAACTAAGATTTATACACACACACACACTCTCTCTCTCTTTCTCTGTCTCTCTTTCTCTCTCTTTCTCTTTCTCTCTCTCACCCCAAACAGCCACATCTTTCTTCTTTTTTCTTTCTTTCTTTTTCCTTCCTTCCTTCCTTCCTTCCTTCCTTCCTTCCTTCCTTTCTCTTTCTTTTTTCCCGTGGTGATGGTGGTACTGGGCATTCAATCCAGGGTCTTCACATTGAGCTACACTTCCAGCTCATTTTTTAGTTTTGGCTTTGAGACAGGATCTTCCTAACTTGCTAAATTGCCTAGGCTGGGCTTAACCTTTCAATCATCCTACCTCAGCCTCCCAGAGGGCTGGAATTACAGGCCTGTGCCATTGAGCCCAGCTTAACACATCTGTCTTGAATCTGAGTTTCATGAGAATTAGTTTGGCCTAGGAGCTGCTGGGTGGCAGAGAGCACACAGTGCAGTGGCTTATTAGCATCTACGCAGAGCACAGTTATATGACAAAGTGCGCATTAGAGGTCCCTGGGGATAGTTCACTCTCATCCTTCCAGTACTTCAGGGCTAATCAGAGAGGATCGGATGCTCTGCCCACAGGCTTTGGCCCTGAACACCTGGAGCAAAGCCCAGGCTGTGTGACCTTTGTGGTTACTCCCCATGACTCCTAGCCTCTAAAAAAATAAAGCAGGAAGAATCAGGCTGGCTTCCTGAAAGGTTGAAGGAGCAGGAAGGGGACGTATCAGAACTCAGCTTCTCTGGACTCTGCAACTCCAGGTCTGGGATCACCAAAGTCACCCACAGGCCAGTAAGAAATCCCTCACCTATGTCCCTGCAAGTAATCCCTCATCTATGTCCCTATAAGTGACCCTTCACCTGTGCCCCTGAAAGTCACACTTCACCCTTCTCCTATAGATAACCCCTCTCATTATGCCCCACTAAGTGACCCCTCATCTATCTCTGTAGGTAGCCCCTTACCTACGTCCCTATAAGTGACCTTTCATCTATGCCCCAGTACGTGATTTCCCCCCCCCCCACCCCGACCCTGTAAGTGACCCCTAGCCCATGCTGTGGTAGTAGCCACTCACCTATGCTCTTTAGGTAACTTCTCACCCATGCTGGTGTACCTGACCCCAACAAACTAATTGAGTCACCACAAGAATCCACAAGGGACAAAGTCAAGGGTTGTGGAAAATACAGTTTCCTCATTAGGAGGAAAGAAAGAAAAAGAAAGAAAGAGAGAGAAAAGAAAAAAAGAAGAGAAAATTGAATTCTTCTACTTGCTAAAACCCTGCAGCTCTTCAAATATGCACAGGGCACCCACCATGGGTAAGGCACTGTGGGGTTTCCCTGTAGGGTTACCTGCCATCGGCATGAAGAGCTGCCTGCCATACTCCGTCTGGTGATTGAAGCCTTGTTCTGTGAATCCTCCTGATGCACGGAGTCATCACCAGCAAGAATGTCAACACCCAAGCTCCATTTCCCAATCCACCGAATGCTGCCTCTCTTGGGGGTGGAGGGAAATGGCAATCTGCTAATGGCTGCTGGGTAAGCTCAAAGACCTATACAGGACTAGCCAGGCCCAGTGGCGTAGGCCTGTAATCCCAGAACTCTGGGAGGCCGAGGTAGGAGGATTGCTAGTTCAAACCCAGTCTTGGCAACTTCGCTATTTAGCAAGACCCTGCTCCCCACCTCAAAAATTAAATTAAAGAGACTGGGAATGTAGCTCAGTGTGAAGGCTCCGGGCCACATCCTCAGTACCACACAAACAAAGAACAGCGTGGCACCCATAGCCCCTGCTCCCTATCTCCCAGGGAATCCAAGCTGCGGATAGCGAAGGCTTGAGCAGCTGTGGGCTGTAGAACCTCACATCCAATCTGGATCTCACAGCACGGAAACTGCATCAACACCCACTCAAGGTCACACTGAGGTCGCTCTCTGGAGCTGTGTTTTTATTCCATGAAGATGATGGAACGTTTGTCCAACCAGCTGTGACAAACCCTGGCTCATAAATTTCAGGATGATTAATCATAGCTAAATGCGCACGGGGAGCAATAAACTCCAAATTGGGACATTTCCCCCTATGGCTTCAAGTTGGCAAATTAGACATCAAAAAAAGATATTGAGGTAGGGAATCAGGAGGGTTTCTTTTTTTTTCTTTTTCAGTCAAGCAGCTATTATAGAAATCTAGCTATTCTGATTAAAAGCCACTGCTTAAATATTCTGCTTAGATTTGAAAAAAATAAGGGACCTGGGCCCAGTGGCACAGGCCTGTAATTCCCGCACTCTGGGAGGCTGAGGCAGAAGAATCACAAGTTCAAGCCCAGTCTGGACAAGTTAGAGATTCAGCAAGACCCTGTCTTAAAAATCAAAAATAAAAATGGGCTGGAGATATAGGTTAGTGTGAAGGGACTGGGTTCCATTGTCAGTACCACACACACACACGCACACATACACACATACACACACACACACAAACACAGAGAGAGAGAGAGAGAGAGAGAGAGAGAGAGAGAGAGAGAGAGCAAAGACCAAGCCTGTCCATACTTATCTGAGCCCCAGCACATCCACCAAAACCAGATGACCCTACAAGGACCAAAGTCCCTGCTCTCTCTATCTTGTGGTCCTCACTATTTCTGAGAGCAGTTTCTGTCCCGTGGAAAAGTAGACCTGTGGGTCACACGTACAAGACCAGAAGTGCATCACGAGCCAGTGGCAGCCCCCAGTGGCAACCTACTGCAGCGAAGCCCCTCTCTGGTCCCTCTCCAGTCCCCCAGGACTTTGCTTACTCATATCTTGGTGACATTCAGGTATTCACATACCTCCCAGGGCCCAGGCTATGAATTCCTTCTCCTAGTTGTCTTTTTTTTTTTTTAAACTGGACTCAGGGTCTTTTGAATTAAGCTATATTCCCAGCCTACTTCTAAAATTTCATTTTGAGACAGGGTCTCACTAATTTGCTAAGTTGCCCAGGATAGGCTCCAACTTGCAATCCTCCCGCCTCAGCCTCCCAGAGTGCCAAGATTACAAGCCTGTGCCACCAGGCCCGGCCCTGGATGTCCATTTTAGTTTCCAACTTCTAGGAGCCAGTAGAGCTCTTGACTCCCTGCAAACATTCAGAACGCCTTGCTCCCAGACTAGATGGGTGAATAAGCAATTTTGAACAGAAAGGACATTGGGTTAAGAAACAAAAGATTTTCAAACCAGTCCTAATTAGAATAGTAAAAAATTACTAGCACTTGAAAAGCAGCTTGCAGAGTGACTGCACATACATTATCTCTATGGTCTTCCTAGGGACTCACGTGGTTGGTTTCATTCTGCCATTAGCCTAATGAGAGAACTGGGGGTTGGGGGAGTTGAATCGCAGAGTCAAAACCCTGGTCTGCTGTCGACCTTGGATGAGCCAGCCCGTCTCCTTGACCACCGTGGGGTGTGGTGGGCATAGAACAACTGCATGGGAGACTGGGAGAAAAGAAATGAGGGAAGGAAGCCTCATTCCTGTGATCCAGGAGCCTGAGGCAGGAGGATCGCAAGTTTGAACCCAGCCTGGGCATCTTAGCAACTTGGCAAGAACCTGTCTCAAAATCAAAAAATTAAAAATGAGTTGAGGATGTCACTCAGTGTGAAGGCCTTGGGCTCCATCCCCAGTGCCAGCACAACAAACAAACAAACAAGCGAACAAGGAGAAAGACAAACTCATCCTTTTCCATAAGTCAGGTCTGATTGGCTGGCGGGGGAGAGGAGACAGAAACCTCCTGTGCGGCGAAAAGAGCCAGAACCCATCAGTCTCTGCTAGCACTGGCCGCCATCTTGCTCCCCTGCTCGTGACTCTCCAGGGTCTGAATCCATGGCTGACCTCTTGCACATCCATCTCTTTAACCTCCATAGTCGACTGGTCTGGGAATACATCCTGCAGCAAAAGGTCTCCATTCCTCAAGTGGCATGGTAAGCCCAGGTGCTGTGAAGCCTCAATTAGTACGCACCACATGTAGTCCCCTCCACACTCAAAGCCTTGTCATTGGAGGGGCTGGTGCAAGACCTACCTGCTTCCTGTCCTTGACAGGGTCAGCTCCCCAGAGGGCTCAAGAATCCGCCTGCTCAGCCAGAGCTCTGGCGGGCCAAAGCTGGAGCACTCACTGGCTAGAGACCCAGCTGGAGCCCCTCTTCTTCCAGGCCCTTACTGAGGGCACCCTGGCATGTGAACCAACCACACCAGAGCTGGGCCTGGTGGTGCAGGCTTATAATCCCAGCACTCTGGAAGGCCGAGGCAGAAGGATGGTGAGTCTGAGCCCAGCCTGGGTAACTTAGCTGCTTAGTGAGACCCTGTCTCACAATTAAAGATAAAATAAATAGGCTGAGGATGTAGCTCAGTGCTCATTTCTGGTACAACAACAAAAACAAACAAAAAAGTAGTTGTGTTGGGACTTTTCCCCACCTCAGTACATCACCTGCCACTTAGAGCTCCTTGCTGGCCAGGCCTGGTTAATGCCCGATACAGTAGTCCCAGGCAGAGATGGAGGTGGCCTAGCCTGAGGAGGCAGGGGCACCGAACAGAGGGCAGGACAGGTCAGAGTGGCTAAAGTCAGGTAGAAAGTCAAAGGTGGCAGCAGTGCCAGCTTCCCTCGGTCTAGTGCATCCTGAAGATCTCCTAGGCTCCACTGTCACCCACCGAAGTAGCTCAGAAAGACATACAGCAAGTGTCTCCTGTCTTGGGACATTTACACAAATTGTCCCTCAGAGCTGAGGGCTCTGCTCTGTGAGTCAAACAACAGTAATCAAAAAATATTTGAGAAGAAAAGTGTCTAACTGAACAAGGACTTTTCCTTGCCACTACTCCCCGAACAGTGTAGTACACTCATTGCCAGTGTGCAGACTTTGTGCTCCTCATTTATAAGTAGGGTAGGGCGGGTCCTACAGCTCTGTGGGCACAGGCTACACATGAGTGTGTTGTTTTCTGTGAGGACTTGGGCGTCCTTGGATCTTGGTATCCTCCTGGAGCCCTTTCCCACAGACACCGAGGACTAACAGCTACCCCTCTTTGTATGACACTACCCCTCACTGAGCACTGCTGGCATGTTTGTCCTTTGGGCCTTTGCTTCAGCATCTTCTCCTCAGAAAAGTGGATCCTCAATACCAGCTCCAAGAAGGAAGAAGGGAGGGAGGAAAGGAGGAAGGAAGGAAGGAAGGAAGGAAGGAAGGAAGGAAGGAAGAACTCGGAGAGGGAAGGGAAGGAGAGAGACCCATGTGGGGCCTCCAACAGTGACCTTGACAAAGCTGTATCCCCATGGCATTCCAAGAAAAAGATGGCAAAATATTTCACGGCGTCCCACGTGGGCACGCAACTCTACTCCTAGAAGACAGTGAGCCGACTACGCATCAGTTCCTAGGGGGCATCCAGCAAGTGTGCAGATATCTTAACACTGAAGATCTCTGATCCCACTTCAGGACAAGGACCGACTAGGGTGTCTTCAGAGCTTATAACAAAGGACCAAATCCAACATGAACCTCAGTGGGTTAAAAAGCAGGACTCTCAGTTTGGGTTTACAACCTGGGAGATGCAGGTTGGGAGGGTAGAGGCCGGCTGTCACTTGCAGGCAGGCCTTAGGCTGCAGGCGATTTCCAGCTAGGGACAAGGTGACACGCTGTTTGCCCCAACTGATGGCGGGAGTGGCGCTCCACGGTCAGAAGTGTGTGTCTTACCCCCAGTCCCTGGGTTGCACTCATTTTTACCTCAACTCTCAGAGGTCAAGGAAGAAGGCTCAGCCAAAACCCTTCCCAGCAATAGCGGGGAGCAACAGGGACACGTGCCTTGGAGGGACGAGAGGAGGGATGCTTCTTGCCCTGATTGGCCCTCAAAGGAAAGAAACAAGTCGCTGGGCAGGTTTCAGGGAGGTGGAATCCACCACAGAGGGAGGAAGTGCTTTCTGACAGCCAAGCCCCCAATTGGGCCTCCTGGAGGAAACTATCCCAGGCTTACAGGACGGCACGGCATGGAGGAAGGCTGTAGGGACACAGACCAAGCACCATTCATGTCAGGTCTGCAGTGTGCAGAGCAGACCCTTCAGGGACGGGGGACACTTAACCTGACATAACCCGCAGGTGACGTCTGTTGAGCATCTGCTATATTTGAGCCTTTGCAGCAAGCATGTCACCTGCATCACTTATTAACCCTTTAAGTTGTGCTTTGTCAGATGTCCTCCATGGAAGAGTAAGCGGAGGCCCTTCTAGACGGCTATGGACAGTCCTCCCCTTTGTCTGCTGACGCTGCGCTGTGTCCATAGCTGTGTCCACCACCCCTGACTTTGACGCTTAGAACATGCACAAAAAGGAAAGAAAAAAAAAAGAGACGTGGAGTTTTTTTTTTCCACTTACTTTTTCTGAGAAGTAAATGGGTTATAATTTTTTGTTTCTAGAATTATAAGCATTCCCTCAATCTCTGCACTCTGATACCAACCTCTGCAAATGAACCGACCTTTCTGAGCATCTCAGCAGCCCACTGGTTTCCTTGTCACTGGGGAAATAATAATTGTTCCTGCTTAAGTCAGAGAATAGCCACGGAAGTGAGGAGGGACCACATGTGTGGGTCAGGCCACGTGAGGGCTGCACACAGATAGGGGGTGGGCTTCCTGCAGGGGGTGTGTATGCGTGTCTGTGTGCATGTGCACCCGCGTGCGTGGGAGAATGAATCCACTCAAGGAGTTGCAGGGAGGAAGAGGTGGATTGATTCTGGGAAGCAGGTATTTTGTGCCTGTGTTGTTATTTATGTCTTTACACCCACACTCCCAGGACCCACATAATTGGCTGTGATGGCATTTCAGAAGCATTTCCATGGAAGCAAACTCGCAGTCAAGCCGTCCTCTTTCGAGTACACATGCCAAGGCTGAGTGAGCTGATGGCAGAGGCAGGACGGGCCCTGGGTGGCCTCCCTGCCTCCTCCCACCTGCTCAGTCTCCAAGGAGGGAGAAATAAAGACATTTGGGCTTTCTGAATTCCCAACTCCTGGGTTGAGTGAGGAAGAACAGGCCTGAGGGATGGGGCGCCTGGTCTCCTGCAGACAATGACTTGGCCTTTGCGATGGTAGCACAGAATCAAGCCTGAGCCATTCAAATTCAGAGCATCAAACGAGCCCATCCTGTTATGCTCTGTCATGGTTTAGATCTAAAATAGCCCCCAAGTTTCATAGGTTTGAAAGACAACTGGACCGTGGAGGTGCTGTGCTCACAGGTGGATTTACCCACAGGTGGGCACAGCAGCTAAATGTGCGGTTAGGAGGTACGGCCTGGGGGAGATGGGTCACAGGGAATGCACCTTCGGAGGGCTGCCTTCCTGCCCAGTCCTCAGCTCCCTTTTTGCTTCCTAGCTGACGTGATATGAGCAGCTGTCCTCTGCTGCAGGCCCTGCACTACTGCCCTTTGGACTCGGCCAACTGTGGACTGAAGCCTCCAAAATGGTGAGCCAAGATAGTCCCTCCTCCTGTAGATGGTGGGTCTCAGGTGTGGTGCCCCAGCAAGGGTAAGGAGCTAAGAGACACCCCGAAATCATCCGGGTCACTGAGCGAGCTTGGTGTCCAGGCTGCTCAGGGAACGTGGGGATGTGGGTACCACAAGTTTCAGCATGGGTGCTGAAGGCTGAGTGGGGAGAGCTGTTGGCCTGGCATGTCAGCCTGAGTCAGGTGAGAGATGCATTCTCGGGGGGACTGTCCTGGAGCCTTGTGGCTGAGGGGCCCCACACAGGGGGATGTGGGTGGGCTGTCATCTGAGAGGTGGCCCTGCACAAGGAGGCAGGGGCGGGAGGTAGCCGTAACAGGAGATCGGTTATGGGCAGGGTATGATCCAATCAGTGAACATATAAGTGACTGGGTTGTGACTTTTCAATGTGAGGAGAAGAAGGTACAAATATGGAAAGGGGGAAAAAGAGAGTAAACTCTATGGCTTTGGGTTAGAAGTAGAGGCATCATGGGAGCTCAGACTTGGCAATACATGTAGAGAGGTAAAGAAGTGTTCTGTAAATATGCACACACACACACACACACACACACACACACACACACACACACACACTGACACCACACATACATACTTTGGCTTTCTTCAATACAGCCCAGGATTAGCAACACCCTAAAACCCACCAGTGCACCTGGTCCCAGGCCTAAGTTTCTAAATGCCATCATCTACTCCAGGGAACTCTGAAAATGGTTGGTTCCAAAAAGCCCAAGAAGAGCCTAGAATGTCTTGAGCCAAAGTGACCCAGCATGCAAAGGGGAAGATTCAAGTGCCAAGGACACGGCCGGCCTCCAGAGGCTCCCAGAGACCCACTCAGGAAGCAGCTGGTGGTAGCAGGTAACTCATTAGATAAAAACTAGGAGTCCACACTGAAATTAATTATTGAATAATGAAGAAAAGATGGATGGTTAGACGGATGGGTGAGCAGATGAGAAACAGACAGACAGTGGAGATGGGGATAGAGGGTAAATGGAGGAGAATGACAATGATAGACGTGGTAGGTAGGTGGCAGATGAGTAGATACGTAGATGACAGACAGCAAGAGGTGGAACGACAGACAGATGTGGGGTGAAGACAGGTGATGGTGGAGGCAGAATGACGGACACATACGGTGCCGATTACCGGGGAGGAGGTGGCTTGATGATCACTGAGAAGCTGATGACAATGACAGATAAATGAGACACACAGAGACGAAGGATGAAGATGGCAGAAGACAGGCTGGAGAGATAGAAAACAAACAGAAGGCAGATTAGGTACACAGACAGACAGACACTCACCCAGGAATGAAATGCTTCCATGGTTTCAAGCACCTCCCTCAGAAACTCCCTGGATTCCAGAGGTCCTCGGAGACCCCAGGCCATGAGGAAGCCTGTCAATCACCACTATCACGTGACCAAAGCAAAGGCTCCTGGGCATGGGACACACCAAAAACCTTGGGCTGGGACATAGCACATGGCCTGTGAGCCCCATGCCCCAGTGGAGCAGTGCGTAAAGCAGAACCGTGGGTGAGGAGGCCATGTGACCCACACTGAGGGTGCCCCGCAGGATGTACATGGAAGACAGTTTGACTGGACATAGGTAGGAGCTCGTCATCAGCCTGTTGTCCTGAGCAGCCTGTCGTCCTGAGCAGACACCTTTGCCAGGAAGGCTTTTATTGCACCAGCTAACAGAACCATGAATAGAACCTTAGTATTTGCTAATGGTGATGAATTCATGTCAAACCCATGACTTCGATGACTGCTTTATATGTCTATAGGAAAACACCATTGGAAATGTGTAATAAATATGCAGGGGTGACAGGGCATGCACCAACAATGTATGCTTAAATGAGTCAAGGAAAAAAAAGCTGCTGAATTTTTAAAAAAAATATGTATGATACTGGGGATTGAACCCAGTGCCTTCACACTGAGCTGCATCCCAGCCTTTTAAAAAAAATTGAGCCAGTGTCTTGCTAAGTTGCTCAGGGCTGAGTTCAAACTTACAATTCTCCAGTCTTAGACTCCAGGAATGTTAGGTTTACAGATGTATGCCACCATGCCTAGCTTTCTTTCTTTCTTTTTTCTTTCTTTCTTTCTTTTTTTTTTTTTTTTGTAAATCTGTTTCAAAAATTAAAAGCTAGGACAGAAAAGGGAAAAGCTGGGTATCAGAAGAGAAGGGAGGAGAAATGAAGGAGAAAGAGGGGAGGAGGGGAAGGAAAGAGAGGAGGGCTCTTAGGCAGGGCCCCCTTGACCCCCATCATCTGCCCAACTTGACCTGTACTTTCTGAATTCTTCATTGCCCAGCTTAGAGTGAGCTGTGGTTTGAGTATGGTCTGTGCGTTAAGGGCTCGGTCCCCATGAAGGCTCTGTGGGAAGGCCTAGTGGGAGGTGCTTAGGTCATGGAAGCAGGACCTTGTGGGTCCCTTTGAGTTCTTGTGAGGGAACAAAGTTGGACCCTCCTGTCCTCCCACTCTCTGCTTCTTGACTGGAGATGTGGTGCTGTCACAAGTTCCTCCCTTTTGTTACCTGTGTGAGATGACATAGGCCCCAATGTAATCCCCACACCAGCGGCTGCCTCATGCCATACGGACTCTGAACCTCAAAAACTGGGAGCTAAATGAGCACCTTTTCTTTATTTTATTTCTATATTTTGAGAAAGGGTCTTGCTCTATCATCTAGGCTGGTCCTGAATTCACTATGTAACCCAGGCTGGTCTCGAACTCACAACAGTCCTTCTGCCTGAGTTGTGGAGCCACCACACCTGGCTAACCCTCTATTCTGAGTAGCTTGACTTGGGTATTACATTATAGAAACAAAAAGCCGATAAATATAGACTCTGAATTTTGAACACTGGGAGCTAAATAAGCCTCTTTTCTTGATGTGCGTTTTTATTATAAAAGTTGACAAACACAGATTCTATGGTCCGTTACTGTGATTAACTCTGGCTCCACCCTCCTTCTGCCATAGAGCCACATGAAGTCCCCAGCTGAGCAGCCTTCTTCTCCACGCACACCTAGCTGCTGAGCGTGGTTGAGAAAGCACAGGGACAGCTGGACCCAGAGTTCTGAACAGCCCCCTCTGCACCCAAAGGCCCAAGCCACCCTGTAGGCCTTGAGCCCAGCACGTCTATCCTCCCTCCCACCTTCCCACATTCCCGCTCTTCAAAGACCATTCCAATTTTCTTCTCCCTTCCCTACTTCTTCTCTGCCAACAGCTCTCTTGTTCTTCTGACCAAACAAGCAGCCTATGCACCATACCTGCTCCTCTCTGTCTCTCTGTCTCTCTGTCTCTCTGTCTCTCTGTCTCTCTCTCTCTGTCTCTCTCTCTCTCTCCTCTCTCTGAGTGATACTATCTTCCTCATGAGTGACACTGGAGATCAAGCCCAGGACATTTATACTGAGCTACATCCCCATTTTATAGTTTTGATTTTGAGACAACTTGCTAAGTCACTGTGCTACCCAGCTGGGCTCAGACTTGCGATCTTCCTCCTTCAGCCTCCCAGAGTGCTGGGGGTGACGGGCCTGCACCCCACGCTGGGCTCCCACTTGCATTTTCACACACCACCTCCTCTCTTCTGTTACTCAGGGTGAACTGCCCTTACTCCAAGACACAGGCCACACGACCTGCCCCTGTGGCCTGGAGCCCAGCCCAGTTATACCTTCTCCAGGTCCTTGTTCCTGAATGGACTGTTTTTTCCTCTACCTGTCATTTGTCTCCGTCTATCCATCAGTTGAATCACATACATGTTTTTCACGTCTCCTATTCAAAAAAAAAAAGCCTCCCTCCCTTGATCCCTCCTCCCCCATAGCTACTGCTCTACTTTCTGTTTCCTGTCAGAGCAAGGAGAGGTATTTGTAGGGCTCATTTCAGTGTCCCTTAACCTACTCTAATTGGACTCCTGTTCCTACCCCTACCAACAGGAGGAACCAGTAACTGCCATGCGGCCAAGTTCAATGGTGCCGTCTCTGGTCTCACTTTCCCTGGACTCTTGGCATTTCCTACAGCTGGCCACATCCTCCTTGCCTTGGCTCATCCAGTCTCCTGAACATCCCCAACCTCCTTCTCTGGTTCTTTGCTGGTCCCTCTTCCCTGCTTGGTCTTCAAACACTGAAATGCCTACAGGTCCTTCTTTGCCATGTCTCTAGGATATTATCCCAAAAACCTCATCCCATGGCTTAAAGTACCACCTATAGTATTATGGGCCTGATTGCCAACTCTCCCTGAAACGGCAGACTCCTAGATCCAACATGGCTTCCCAGATGACCACCAGGCAATAGAGAGCTCTTGGCAATAGCGAGGTCTTGGTTTCTTCATTGCTCCTGCCACTCTGGTAGCCTGGTTTGTGTGACAGGGCCTGGTCCCTGCCTCTTGCTCTGACTCTCTGTGTTCTCCAGGTTCTGCCATGGGCTCTTCCTTCTGCTCCTTGGGCTTGCTGAGGCCACACAGGAGAAGGATTGTAGTGGTAGGTGGAGGCCACTACACCTGGTTCTCAGGTCAGACTTGCAGAACAGCTGGGCAGCAGCTCCCCAGTGGGCTGTGTCAGGGCACTGGGAACTTGGACAGGGCTGTCCTGGAGCCAAGGTCCTGTTGCTCGTGAAGGACAGACTGGCTGACTCCCCATGCCTGGGACTGCCAGAGTCTGCGTGTGTGACCCCAGCACTCAGCTCCCTTGGGAGCAGTTGTGGAAATGGATTCTCTGCTTCTTCCCCTGGCCTGTAGCTCCAGCCTCTCCGCCTGCCCAGGCTGGCTGGCCCTCCCTCCTAGGGCTCTCTCAGAATGTCTTCTCTCCCTGCCCCTGCTTGCCACCCCGTGGAACCATGCATGGGAGCTCTTTCCTTTGGGCTTACCCTCCCCAAGCAGTGTTTCCAGCTGCCTCGTTGCAACCGGCCCCACTGGCCCATCTCCTCTCCAACCTACCCCCAGGCCTACGTCTTCTGTCCTGCCTGCCACCCTCCTGCCTCCACACTGAGATCCTGGCCCCCATGCAGGGATGAAGGTGGAGAGGACCGATAAGAAGGCCATACAATCAGGGACTTTGGAGGCCTTGTAGATTTCATTCAAGACAGGTCCCTGGGAGAAGGGGCTGGGAACATCACAGCTCTTGGGAAAGGAGTGACAGCAGAAAAGAAGGGGACACACGTTTCTCATAATCAGACTCCATCCCTAGGAAGAGCAGCTTTGTAACCAGGACAGCCTAAGAGCAGTTAGAGACCGGGGCAGTGGGCCAGCCAGGATGCCTCAGGGCCAGTGAGGGGAGGGGTGCGGAGGTGGATCAAGGAGAGGGAAGAGGGAGGAGAGGAAGAGCTGCCATTTCCCCGTGCAACAGGTCACCTACAGCCGGAGCCAAGCAGGGGCCACGCCTACTAAGCATTAGCTACTGCTGGGAATGCTGAAAGTAGAGATGGGACAAAGCCGACCTCAGCCTGCATGGCCGGTGGGAACCTCAGTACCTGGGGCCATGGCTCTACCTACAGGGGCCTCGGCAAGGTGCTCCTCCTCCCCAACCCTGTGCTCTGTTCTCTTCCCTCTTATGTGCCACCCACACCTAGAGCCACAGTCCCTTCACCCACTCCATCCATAGGAAAACATGTAAGGATGTGCCTTACTGTTGTCCAAGTGGTTGGCCTTAATGATCTTCTCTGAGTAGTCAGAAATGCTGGAGCATTCGATCTAGATGGGGCACAGAACAAAGGAGCAAGGTGTCAAATTTATCACAGCGTATTTGCCTCAGTTTGGATTTTCGTTGTCCCCAAAACCCAAGTGTTGAAAGTTTGGTCTCCGGTATGTAGTACTGTGGGGAGAAGAGGGTGGAACCTTTAGGAGGTGGGGCCTAGTGGGAGTTAGGACATTAGGAAATGGAACCTAGTAGAGGTTAAGTCATTGGCAGGTAGGACCTGGCGGGAGGAAGTTAGGTCATTAGGAGGCGGGGCCTAGTGAGAGGAAGTTAGGTCACTGGGGCTACCCTTGAAAGGGATACTGGGTCCCCTATCTAAGCAGCTTCATCCCACCTTGTTCTGCTGCCTTGACGTCTGCCTCACCACAGCCTCAGTACACAACAGACCCAGCAGCCCCAGAGTGCAGCTTCTGAAACTGGGAGCCTAAATTGAACCTTTCCACCGTACAAAGTGTTTGGCGTATTTTGGCACAGTTACGGAAAGCCGAATAGCCCAACCCCCAGCCCTCACGTCCTAGGTAAAGATGTTGCTTTGCAGAGAGGAGCAGTAACTCGGCCCCAGCAGCTCAGTGAACTTATGGCAATGGAAAACTCAAACCCAGCCCCCTTTCTTCATGTGTGGCCCTGGGGGTCAAGCCCGGGGCCTTCACACTAAGCTATACCTCAGCCCGCTTTTATTTTTGATTTTGAAACAGGATCTCACTAAGACACTTAGTTGAATTGTCTGGGTTGGGTTCAAGCTTGTGATCTTCCTGTCTCAGCCTCCCTGAGTGCTAGATTTACAAGCTTGAAATACAGTTGTAACTCATAATGGAGGGACCAGAGTCTGTGCTGGAATTTGAGAGGAGCCAGCAGGCCTTGAACTCTTGGCCAAGGGATACAGCGCAGCCACTGACCGCAGGAAGGAGATAGGAGGCTGAGGCAGGACAGAGGGCTCCAAGTGGCCATACACACTCTCCAGTACCAGGTCCCCAGAATCAACTTGGCACGTACCTGGACAGGGAACATCTAGAAAATGCCATAGCCTCAGAGTTGGTCTTCACATCTGCCTACACATTAGCTCTCCTCACTATGCTTTGGACTCCTGTCCCCCAAGGACTCACACATTGGAGGCTTGTCCCCAGCCCACGGTGCTATAGGAAGTTGCTGGAAGCATTGTGAGATGGGGCCTAGTGAGAGGTCTTTCAGTTATTGGGAGTCTTCCCTTGAAGGAGGGAGTAGAACCCCAGCCCCTTCTCTGTGACGTAAAGCCCCCATCACCGTATACTCTCCCATAATGCTCCTGTTCCAGGCCCACGCGCAAAGGAACCAACTGACCGTGGACTCAAACCTAAAAAAGTAGGAGCCAATTTTTCAATGACCTCAAGTGTTTTGTTATAGTCATGGAAAGCTGACTGACAGAACTTTTCTGTGGACTCTATCTTTTTATTGTTTTTAATGTGGAAGCCTTCCCAGGCTCCCCACATCTCCTGAGAAAAAGCCCAGGGTATTTGAGAGAGTGGCTGGGCATCGGTTGAGAGCAGGAAGATGTGGAAATGTGGGAGGCCAAGCCTCAGCTGGGGTTAGAGGCCAAAGGAGTCTCTAAGGGGGAGCCAGAAATAGGGACAACTGCCCCAAGCTGTCTCCATCTCCCGAGCTGGCCCGCTCACAGAGGGGCCCTGTGCTAGGCCCTGGGGCCCCTCACCTCCACACCAAGGGTGGCCTCCCCAGACCTGAGAAGGACTGTTCCCTTGCGGAGTCATCGTAGAGGGGCACTGACGAGGTGGTGACCGTCTCCTCCAGTGCCCACCTCTGGGGTTGGACATCAGTCAGGTCACTGTGAGAGTGACATCAACCTCCCCCAGGCCGCCAGGCCCCTGCTCCGTGGCCCCACTGACTGGAGGACCAAGTTCCTGTCCAGGCCACCGTCTTGCTACCCGTCGCCCCATGTGCAGGAGGCTGCTGAGGGCTGGGGTGAGGCCCATGGACCTGCAGCCAGGTCCTGCCCACCCATCAGACCAAGGCGCCTCGCCAGGTATGCCTCACGGGACTCTGGAGACGAGAGCCAGGCCCTATCCCGGCACTGGCACAAGGAGGGCACAGTGCCTCCCTCAGCTCCCCGGGCCACAGGGCCTCTTGCTTCTTTCTTCTGATGCCTCACTTTGTCTCTCCCCCTCTTCTCTCTTTTCCCCGCTCACTTTCCCCATTCGTCCCTTCTGTCTTTGTCCTTTTGTTTCTCCCTCCCTCAGCCACTTCTCTAGCTGAGCCTCTTTTGCCTTCTGTCTCTCTCTACTTCTCTCCTTGCATCTGCCTTTTTCTCGTGGCTGTCTCCAATTCTCTCTCTGACCATGGTCCCCTGCCTGCAGCCGCCTCGTGCCCCTCCATGGTGAGGGAGCTGTGGGAAGAGGCCTGGCACGAGGGACACTGTGAAGAGAGCCATCGGAAGGCAGCCAGCCCCACATGGCAGAGTCATTTATGAAAGCTGTCACAGATCAGAGCCGGAGGCAGGCGGGCTGTGCCAGGTCACCACGGCTGGAAGGCGCCAGGCGGGAACCCTGACAGCCGTGTGGCAGGAGTCCCAGAGACAGAGGCACTGCCCGTCCTGCTCTGTCCTGCCCTGTCCCTGCCGCACTGGCCTGGGCCTCGGTGCTGAGAGGGCAGCAGGCAGGGTCAGCACATCCCGCCCAGAGAACTGAGAGGTCTCTGTGCCCTGCCTGAGGCCTCAGTCCTGGCGAGGAAGAACAGAAGCCTGGAGGCAGGAGGTACCACCGAAGCCATGGCAGTGATGGTGCTGATGACAGTGGAGACAGAAGTGGGGACGGTGGCGATGGGGACAGGGAGTGCGGTGATGTTGGTCTTGGGCATTGAGCCCTGGGTCTCAACACTGAGCTACAGCCTATTTTTTTTTGAGACAGTGTCTTGCTAAGTTATTAAGTTACCCAACTGGGCTTGTACAAACAACCGTCCTGCCTCAGCCTCCCAGCGTGTGGCAACTATAGGCCTGAGCCGCTGGGCCTGGCTTTAATTTGCCCTTCAGCGAAAAAGGGAAGGACACTGTCCTGTTCTCTTAAGACCCCATCTCAACCAAGATAGCAAACTCCAAGCGTCTACCATATGCCAGGACCGTTCCAAGCCCCTCCATTCACAGCCACCCAGGGGAGAGGTGCCACTGTAGGGACTGTCTCACAGATGGGGAATTTGTGACTCGAACTGAGCGAGGTCAGCCAGGGGGTGTGTGGGAGAGCAGAGACTGAAGGCAGAGCTCACATCTGTAACCACCTCGCTCCGACGCTGAGGCAAGGACGAAGCACCCAGAGGTGAGGGTGAGACCGGAATGGGCTCCAGAAAGCCAGGCAGCCTCCTGCTGTGTCCTCTGTCCCGGGACCAGGAGCCAGGGCCAGGCCCTGGGGACATTGAGCCTGCCTCCTGGGAGTCACACGGGATTTTCTCTACCCCTGCCCAAAAGATGGAACAGGGTCTGAGATGTGGTTCAGAAGGCTTGAGGCCCAGGGTTCGAGCCCCAGCCCTGTGAAGGAAGGATGGGAGGGAGACGGGCCAGGGAGTGTGCGGGCGGGAAAGGCCAGGGACTCCAGAGCAGGGCCCGGCATGCGCGGGCCGCTTGAGGGAGGGTGTGGCGTGCTCACCCCGAACACCTTCTTGGCTCCCGCTTTTGCAGCAAACATGGAGAGGATGCCCGTCCCACTGCCCACGTCCAGCACCACCTTGTCCTTGAACACGTGCTTGTTGTGGTACATGGAGTTCCGGTAGGTGAGCGTCCGCACCTCGTCCTTCAGCATCTCCTGCAGGGCCGAGAGGAGAGGCGGCATCAGAGCTGGGCACACGGGGTCACTGCTCCTGGACCATCCAAACACTGTTCAAGGATCACAGTAACAGCCCGGGGTGGTGGCGCAGGTCTGTTATCCCAGCACTCTGGGAGGCTGAGGCAGGAGAATGTCAAGTTTGAGTCCAGCCTGGGCAACTCACTCGGTGACTTAGAGAGATCTCATCTCAAATAAACAACTAAAGGGACTGGGCCACCATTCAGCCCCCAGGAGCACACACAGAAAGAGGATCGCTATGTTGTTGTGGGGGGAAAGCCGTGGAGGGCTACTGTCGGATACCGGGCACAGCCTCCTGGACTACCGCAGCTTTCGCACACTGCCCAGCAAGAACATGCGGAAGATCACTCTAACATGCGGGAGAAATTTAGGCAGGACCCAAGGCAGGATTTCCTGTCTAGCGAAGGAACCATCATTGAACAGGTTATGGAAGGGGATTTTATGTCTGGCTTTGGAATGCCTGTTTGCTGCTAAGACTAGAAAATATGCTCTGCTGTTCGGAACAAAGTACTTTGTAATGAGAGAGGAGCCGTGAAAACTGCCTCCAGCCCAGGAGAACATACTCCATCTGTGACGCAGAGATCTCCGGCTGTTGGGGCACCGTGAGCACTTTCAATTAACTCATCACCTGTTGAGTTTTCTTTTAGAAACTGACTTCATTGAGTGCAATTTATATACAATAAAAAGCACAGATTCAGCCAAGCATGATGTCACGTGTCTGTAATTCTAGCATTCCGGGAGGCTGAGGCAGGAGGATTACAAGTTTGAGCCCAGCCTGGGCAACTTACTCAATGACTTAAGGAGACCCTGTCTCACACAAAGCGTAGGTGGGCTGCAGGTATAACTCAGTGCAAAGTACTAAAAAATGAAAACAGATTTTAAGGGCATTATATATCACTTAACTGCTGGGGATACACTCTGAGAAGTGAGAAGTGCATCCTTGGGTGAGTTCATTACTGTGTGAGCATCACACAAACTGAGGTAGTCATGACGTCGCCAAGGGACATGATTTATGAGGCCATTATCACACACAAGGTGTGGTTAAAATACACAGTAGAGGCTTCAATTTTCAAACATGATCTAATATAAGCCATATTGC